>JBBPMW010001156.1:0-11512 GCA_038090535.1 Tylopilus alboater | reverse complement strand
ACATATCACAATGATATATAGTTGATCATATATACCAAGGAATATCTGCCCTTAAAAACTTTCCTGATGCTCGCGCGATTGATCGTAATCATTATTTGTCCAGGGAACATGCGTAGCTCGTGTAACAAGGGTTCTTCCATTCTGGCACTGAAGGTTGGTCAACAACGCAAGTTATTACTCATTCGGCCACTCTTCGTTTCGTTCAAGCGAGTTGAACACGATGCATTGCTCCGGACGGTCGATGTAAGTATTCAGGCGCCGTCAGAATGTAGATGTACTTAAGCTTGGTTCCGTGCGCACAGAGGGATTCGTTGTCGAGCCTCTTACTTAGTTCCGAGTCGCATCGATACCACTCAGTCATACTAGTCATAATGCCTCCTCGAGCTGGAAATCCTCCCCAAGTCCGCCGGACCGATGACGGCGACGACTCAGAGTTCAGCCTGGACGGGATCAACGAGCAGATTGGCTCTGAGTCTGACGACGATTCAGGGTCTACCCATTCTGCCCTTGTCCTCCTGAGCAACGACGCTACAAACGAGGAACTTTGCAAGGTTCGTTCTATTTTTTGGGTTGTTCTCGATCTCATTGACATATTAATATTGTATGTTCCGTTATCCAGGCGTTAGCTGACTCTCAGAAGACCTTGATAACGCTTCGAGGAAAGTTCAAGACGCTAGAGACGCGGGTCTCTGTCCATGACGCTCGAGAGGCCAAGCGCCGAGGAAAGAAGGTGGCGCATCTCACTGGAACTGAAATGGCTGTCGAGCTTCAGAATGATGCTATACGCACGCTCGGCCGGAAGTTTTCTATGACCCATTGCTTTTGGGTTAATCCCGGGATCTTTCCACTGACGACTAACCCGAATGTCAACCTCAACTGTGCAGAACGCTGGCTTTCTCTCCTTTCAATTGAAGACGCCACCAAGACCGAACTGTATCAGTTTGTTCCGAGTGATTTGCATCTGTTGATGGCTCACAAGACCTTCGGAAACTTAGTAAGTTTTCTCTCCACCTTTTATAATCATTTAGACTTATCTGTCACTCAAAGTTCTGCTCTGGTGTCCAGACTATCCGCTCTGAATCCGTCTCAGACGTGAAGGGTAGTGCCGGCAGCATCTTTGGACTCAATGCCGAATTCTTCATTCGAGGCTACTCCCGGTTTGACGAACCTAAATGTCGGGACCTACTGCTTGGTGCAAATGGCAAGTATACCAAGTTCGCGCCGGTTCTCTTCCCAGACCCGACGAATCTACGCAAAGACCTATTTTTGAAGACTGCAAGTCTTGTTAAGGTATATTAGTAGTTCAAGTTTCGTACGGCATATCTGACAAGCTGCGCAAAAGATATTGAAGGTTGCGCTATTCGGAAAGTCGTCTCTTTCGGGTCAGAATGCTCTAGGACCAAGACCGAAAGGTCGGATTTGGGAATTGCGGTGCACAACTGCCGGGATGATCGCCGCAGCTGGTATATTGGTACGTTAGGCTCAATGCCTTCTATTTCCTCTGTTTTAACTAACAAATGAGTTTGAAGGCGATCTTCGTCCTTTCTGGGGACCCAAACTTCTACCAAACTGGCGAGAAGACAGGCATACCATACAGTGTGTACCACAACTACTTCCGTCAGCAGCTTCTGTCGGGAACACCCTGGGCCAAATCCGTGTTCAAGTTCTTCAATGATGCACTCTTCCCAGACACATCGAATTCGACCCCTTCCTCATCAGGACTGGCGGTTACCGTCGATGACGATGTTGACTGGGAGGCTGAGTTCGAGCGTGCGTTTGTAAATGGCCTGCCAGATCAGGCTCCCGACGAACCAGCCTCCACTGCCCCAGCTTCTGTCCCCCCCCCCTCTATCTCAGCTCCCATCGCTGCTGCAGTTGCTCCTGTCGCTGACCCCCACGTTCCTGCCATTCCTGCTCCTGTTGCTCCGGCTGCTCATGCCATTTCTGCTCCGACAGTTTCTGTGGAACCTGGACCTGCTCCTAGATCTGTTTCCATTCGTCCAGTGCCTCGAGCGGCTCCGGCTGAGGTCCCTCCGGGTCCCATGGTTGATGACATAATCAATCTTGACAATGGCACACCCGCTGATCAGGCTTGTCCCCCAGCAAAGGCGAAAGGAGGAGCCCCGAAACCGAAACGGAAGGGTAAAGCCAACTTGAAGAGTTCGGGTGCCACTGCCACTGACGACAATGATGGTGGTGCAGATGCCATCCCTGCCCCCACTTCTGCTTCAGCAGCAAGGTGCTCTGGCAGGGCTAAGCAGATGACTTCCAAGTGATTCATTGTCCACGCGCTACTCTGATCACACATTATGATATCTCATGTCCATCTGTACTCGTGTTTTCGTCATTGATCTTTGTCCTACGTTGCAAATGTGATTGCTTTGTTCTGAGAGTTCGTAATAGTACCTTTCTATTAGCATTCTTTCGTATCCTTCCTTTTGGTGTCCGAGTCTCTCTTCAAGTTAACAACACACGAGGCCTTGACAGCGCGTACCCTCGCCCTCTCTGATCCCGATTATAATATTAGTATTAAGAAGGCGCGGTTTTCAACTTGTCGCGTCCATTCTCGCCTTTCTTCCGGCCGCAGAATTAAAGCGATCGCCGCATTCTCGTTAGACACCCCTACCAAGGCACCTCCGAATCCAAAGGAACCTTTTCTCGGCGACAAGAAGGCTCCGTCTCTCCCGACACTTCGGTCATGGTTGATTCAGATGGGTCCGACTTGGGGGAAGACCAACTCGACATCCTTCGTACAAAGTTCGTTGGTGAGTCTAAGGTAGATCTTCCCGAATGTACGTCTTTGCTCTCACGTCGTCTACTTCCCATTCATTTACTTCGTCTAGGTGAAGAACCTCTCTTGAAAGAGTTCAGACGTCGATTCGTTCTCTTCCCTATACAATTTAAGTATCACAAGGTCAGCATTTCTCCTTGGCGTCTCATGCAAGTAAATTTATGTCCCATTAGATATGGCAAACGTACAAGAAGGTGGAAGCGTCCTTCTGGACCGCCGAGGAGATGGACCTTTCAAAGGACACTCACGACTGGAACAATCGTTTGAACGACAACGAACGCCACTTTGTCTCTCATGTACTCACGTTCTTCGCCGCCTCTGACGGCATCGTCAACGAGAACCTCATCGAGCGATTTTCGAACGAGGTGCAAGCTGCAGAGGCCCGTTGCTTCTACGGCTTCCAAATCATGATGGAAAACATTCATTCCGAAATGTACTCTCTCCTCATCGACACCTACATCAAGGATCCCGCACAGCGTGAATACCTTTTCGACGCCATGGACACCACCCCTTGTGTCAAGCGCAAGGCCGACTGGGCTCTCCGATGGATTTCCGACCATCGTTCAACTTTCGCCGAGCGCTTGGTTGCTTTTGCCGCTGTCGAGGGCATCTTCTTTTCTGGTTCCTTCGCTTCCATATTCTGGTCGAAGAAGCATGGTTTAATGCCCGGCCTCACATTCTCTAACGAGTTCATTAACCGTGACGAGGGAATGCACACCGACTTCGCGTGCTTGCTCTTCAGCCACCTCAAGCGGCGCCCCCATCCAGATGTTGTTTAGCGTATCATTACACAGGCTGTCAAGATTGAACAAGAGTTCTTGACCGGTAAGGCTCATTTTCCTGCAACGATACCTGGATACTGAACTTCCCTCTTAGATGCCTTGCCTGTGGCATTGATTGGAATGAATGCCAAGCTTATGTGCCAATACATTGAGTTTGTCGCTGATCGCCTATTGGTTTCGTTGGGGAACGAGAAAGTGTACAATGTTACGAACCCATTTGACTTCATGGACATGATCTCTTTGCAAGGCAAGACGGACTTCTTCGAGAAGCGAGTATCCGACTACTCAAAGGCCAACGTAAATCACAACAACCAAAAGAGCAAAACTCATTGAGTGATTCTCTACTACCCGAGGTCCAAGCTGCCGAGGCCCGTTGCTTCTACGGTTTCCAGATCTTGATGGAAAATATTCATTTCAAGACATATTCTCTCCTCATCGATACCTAATATATCAGGGATCCCGCGCAATGCAAATATCTTTTCGACGCCATGGACACCATCCCTTACGTCAAGCGCAAGGCTGACTGGGCTCTGCGATGGATTTCCGACCAACGCTCAACCTTTGCTGAGCGCTTGGTTGCTTTTGCCGCAGTTGAGGGCTTCTTCTTTTCCTGTTCCTTTGCTTCCATATTCTGGTCGAAGAAGCGTGGTAGGCTGGTGCCTGGTCTCACATTCTCCAACGAGCTCATCATTCGTGACGAGGGAATGCACGCCGCCGACTTCGCGTGCCTATTCTTCAGCCACCTCAAGCAGTGCCCCCTGGATCATCCACATATTTGAATCGTCCAGCAGATCATTTAATTATAGAGGCTGTGAAGCGACGATTCTATCCGACTACTCGAAAGCCAACGTAATCACAACAACCAAATTTAAAGGATGATTGTGAGGGCCGCCGCCCAGTGGACTATTGCCCATCTGGATATCAACTCTCTGCCAGTGAATCTGACTTGGAGTCCGAGCCGGATTCAGGCCGTCTGATCCCGACTCGGAGCTCAAGTCAGATTTAATACGGTTCTACTCGGAAGCGTGCAGAATGGTTACTAGCATGGGCTAAAAATTCGATTCTCGAAGTCAATTGAGGCTCGGACTCATTTATATTTCTTGTGCTTCGAAATCAAGTACATGTAGATAGCCAATGGACAATGTAAGTGCAATCACATCCATTCACCAATTTCGCCAAAATTGGCGTTTGATGCCTTCGTATATTGATATGACCCTCGTCTCAGTATTGCTCGAGTCCAGCTCAGTATTGCCCGACGGCCACATCCATCCATCCAGCGGGCAGCTCCGCACGTGCAGTCGATGATTGCGGTGTGGCTCATATCAACTTACACAGTAGAAATGTACTTTTGGAGGGGTATTATAATCGCTTTCCTAGTGAGACAACACTCGCGATGACGTGGTCTGTGTGCGTCTACACATCTGCATCCTTTCCAAAGCTGTCAATGAAATAAAGCGTTAACCGTGCACGTTCGGTGAAAGATCGCCTCCTACCATCTTCAAATATCCTGTTCCAAATGGGCCGAACACCCATCGCTTCTCGTGAATGGGGCCTTGTCAAAGATTCGAGGGGAAAACCAGGCTCTGCTTTAAGTTCCAAGTGCCTCAGAATAATATGATAAGGCACTCCAAAGTAAGTCATGTGACAATACAACGCCAAACAATGACTCAGCACGTTAAAGCACCATTGACACTCGCTTCTCGCTTGTTTCTTTTCTCCCATCCTCCTTGCCACCACGACATTTGGTCACAATGTCGACCCAACTCCTTGCAAGTTTCTTGTGGCCTTATTAATAGCCCTCGTCTACTCATAATGCGTATCCCATTTTCCCTACCTTGACTGCCATCTTTCACTTCTCGATGTCGCGGCTTAGAGAAATCAGGTACCCTCTTGCGTGTCCCAGTGCACGCACGACGCTGTGCCCCAGACCGGACTGCCGTACCTCCCTCAGACCAACTCACTTGTAAGTGTCTGCATTGTTCATTGTTGTATCCAGTCCTGATGAATTCAATTTGATACGCAGATGCTCTTTACCTTTTGCTCTCTTTTTGTCGAAGTTCCTGCAACGTTTTGTGTCGGTGGTGTCGTGGTAAGTCTGATCCTGTGGTTGGTGAACCTGTGCTCACATTTCACTAATCATCAGATTTCTGCCGTCGCCTTTCATCCATCTCCCCCTCACTCTACTTACGGAACAGATACCCTCACCAACGACGAAGAACTCAGTGAGCGGTACGACCTGCACCTCGTCCTGGGTTGCCGTGTATGAGAATCGTGTCTGAATCATGTTCCTTCCTATTACCCCCACACTACTATTAGCTATGAATTGTCTACATATTCGGAACATTGGTTTTGTGTTACATTGAAATGTGAGGTATTAGAATTCGGAATTGTGTTCCATCTGTTCCAATGCATACCACTCGCCTTGAGAAGCCCTTGCAATGAGAACTGACGTTGAAATACATTTGGCACGTGACATTTCCATTGGAACACCTTGGAACTCGATTGAACCTGATGCTGTGTATTGGAACAGGGGTTATGCTCTCTATTTGGTTGTCGGCCTTGGATTGGCCTTGGAACTGCTTTCCAATTAAAGACCACCATATTGGAAGTGCCTTGACATAATTTCGGGTGGGATTCCAACTACATCGTAACCCCGCCGGCATATTTTGACCTTGCAATGCCTTATAAGGCGTGGTCATTAAATAATATTTTTTGCGACATAGGATGCTCATTCAACTTGCACCTTTGACAATTGCTTTGCTATGCCAATTTCAACTTTTGAATCCAATGAGGGACCTCTATAATATAAAATCTCATGTAATCAAGTTGAAAAATGAGCTACCTGCATTGTTGGATAGCCATGTTCCCAATCCAAAAATGATTACTTGATGTATGTGTTAGGGGCCTGTAGGCCCATATACAGTATCGTATTGATACGACGCATGTGATATGGATAATCACATGCGTCCGTTGTAGGTAGTATAAATCAGAGGGCCGTCCTGACAACGGCCCTCATTCTACTCGTACTATACTCTACTTATCATCTGGCGAATCCATACGGTTCACTTCACCTGCGTGATTTTGAGTACGTGAGTAGACTCGCTTATAAAGCTTACAATTTTTTGAAGTGCATACACTTCGATTCGCAGCTATGAGCCGCACCGTAACGTGCAGTCAAGCACGAGCAATGGCGGGAAAACCGCCTGGAGGTGAAGGAGAACTGCCTCCAAAAGATAAGGGATGACAGTCCCCAAAAGACCCTCCTGACGAAAAGAAGTCGACAAAAAAGTCGAAGAAGGGAGCTAAGGCTCCACAGAACAAGGCCGACAAAGGCCAAGGCTCAAGTCAGAGACGACCCGGGTCAGCAACTCAGATGCCTGGGGAATTCCAAATCCCCCAATCAGCAAGCAACGCTGAGAGGATCGTACGAGAGACAACTACTAGTAGGACTGAGGGCATGATGAGTTCCCTAACCCCTATACGCTCTGAAATCAAACTCACTCGATTCAACATCAAGCCTAAAACGGCTCTAGGAACTGAAAGCCCCCTCAGGCAGATCTATACAGAAGGGGTTATCCCTTCGTTGAGGGACCCCTTCCAGAGTGACGTCCCGATGGATCCCCGAGTCACTATAGCGACAGTGAATGACTTCTTCAAAGACATTCAGCATCAATGGGCCAACTATGGACATGGGCCCGAAGAATTCAACAACCATGGGGTAAACCCCGGTCGTCACCAAGCGCTAAAGATCGAATGCCTAATGGCCGCCCTGGCAAGGGAGGCTGATGGCGAATCGACCAGTAGGGCTGGAAGCCCAGGCACTGATGCACCGATTAAGCAAGAGGATGAGGGACAAGGTCCCTTGAATCTTTTCGACAGGGACGAAAGACGTCATCGAGAGGGACTACCCCAACATGCTGAACCGCCCAGTGTACTTATCTGGGCGAAACTTGGACATACTCCATCATATGTATGGGACAAGGCGTGGGACTGCAATCCTACACCAAATGGCCCAAGACAGGGCGGAGGCAACTGGGGATATCCCTGTTCAGGTCCATCTAGGAGATAGAGGAGACCCTTCTGAGGGCCACAGTATCTTCGAAGGCGACTCTGACGAATCACGTCGCCCAGGTAATAGGAGGGTTCCTCCCGGAAGAGGCCCTCCAGGAGGAGGTCCTCCTAGAAGAGGTCCCCCAGGAGGAAGCTCTCCCGACGACTCTGATTCAGGATCAATCTCGACAACAACTAGTGGGGGTCCCGCTGGGCATCCTGCTGGCCCTGCAGGTCAGAATCCTACAGGCCATCGCCCCTGAAGAAACTATTTAAGGGGATATACCCCTGGTAATACTCGATACAGAGACCATATGCAAAACAGATATGCACAACACATAGACGAGCAGGTTGGTCTGCCGATGGGCCCAGTAGGGCCCGAAATATGTTGGAATTATTATTCCACATATGGTAACTGCTGATTACATAAGCAGTATTTACATCGCACCATTTACCTTTAGTTCTACTTAGTGACTACTGAGTATTCTACAGGTACTTAGCTTTCTATCCAATATAGTGACTACTGAGTATTCTACAGGTTATGAGCCCTGCTGCTCCTCAGTAACCCAAGAGCTCACTCATCCGACATGTTCCCACAGACAATCCAGGTTGGGAAGAGAGTTGTCGAAGTTCCCGCACTCGACAGAGACGGCGAGAATTGGACCATGTACTGCGAGACGCTCACTGAGGCAGCGCGGGTACTCAGAGTGGCCAATTACCTCAGCGACGTCCGACCCGTACCATTCGACCTGATGCGAGACGTCAAGATCCGTCGCATCATCCTGTCGACAGTACCACCTTCATTATTCCGAGTCTGCCAGCTAGCAGACCTTGATTCATCATCAGCATGCTTCAAGGCACTCAAGAGTTTATTCGAGAAGCCTACAGCTACTACGATGGTACTACAGGATGTACGGTGCCACGACAGCGCGGCATGGGTGGCTGCGCAGACCGCCAGGACACCCGACGACCGCACACGCACGCAGCGCGCAGCCAATGACAAGGCACGCACTGGCGGCGCAGTCAGTCACGAGTCGGGACGACAGCAACGACAAAGGAACTCACCAATGCGTCATGAATGCGCACGTACGACGACGGACCGCGGGAAATTCGGAACGGAGAGTAGAGCGGGCGGGATGGCTAGCTCGAGCACTGGAGGACAGACGGCCGCAGTAACAACTGACGGCGTGAGCCTCGCAGCCACCGCGAGCAGCCCAGAAGCCCAGACGACAGGTCAGATGGTCCACGACAAGACCGCTGACGCCACGAACCCAAACGCAACAAGCGCTGGGCCAGTAGTGCCAGCGGACGTGTTGCAGAGTCAGCAGGAGGAGCCGCTCGAGCCGCGAGCAGGCGACGAAGTCGGAATCGCCAATGAGACAGTTGAGACGGCAGGCAAGAAGGGTGAGGAGGCTGAGGTGAGTGGGCAAACGACTGGAGCTGAGGGTCTGGGCAATGAAGCCGCAGATGAGACAGCTGCCAGCGAGGGTCCTGCCGCACGGAACAGCCGGAACGACAGTGGCGACGCAGATGTCGACCACGCGTACACTACACCCGAGGAGACCTGTGACGACCCAGTAGCGGTCGTAAGCATCAACAACGAAACTGGTCGGGTGGACACCACCACGACGACACCTACTACAGCGCCCCAGAGCACACCACTCGAGGGGGAGTACATACGACAGACAAGCGGCGGCAGCGCAGAGCTGACCGCACGCGAAACGGACCAACAAACGGAGACCAGCACAAGCGCACGAAGCGCATCGTGCGACCACATAGACGAAGCCGAGGCCACTTGGGACCAAGGCGAACCACCAGCAATCAGCACGAGCGCACAGAGCGTGTCGCGTGACCAACCAGACGTTGACGGCAGTACAACAGACCCAGAACGGCCGTCAGAAGACCCTGCAGACACGTCGGGCGACGATGAATGTCGTCCTGACGCACCTACAGAACTGCCTGACCAGCCAGAAGGCACGAGAGGTCGAGGTGGTGAGGTGAGGGCTGAGACAGAGGTATTGAGGACGTCGAGAGAGGCTGCAGAGGCTGCAGGTGACGACGGCGATGATGACCGTCGACCACAGAGCCCGGATGAGCCACCCGACAGGCCAAACGACCCCGCAGATGTCGAGGTCGAACCAGGTGGCGAGACCATGTCCAGCCGAAACGGACGCGTCGCACTCGAAAGCGCAGACGCAGGAGTCGACGGGGAGGTCGTAGGCACATGCCAGGACGTGTGGGTCGAGTGGGAGAGTGCCGTGATGCGTCGAGACGAGACGATCGCGGAGGGCAGAGGAAGCACGTTGGCGCATGGACGATCCACGACAGCAGCTGACGAATACAGTCAGTGCACACGGACGGTCAACGATGACGTACCCAGAGAACCCCCAGAGCCGCCACCACCACCAGACGGCCCCATGAACCGACTGAAGAAACCCCCGAGCGTTGAGCTCGAGGGGGAGTGGAAGGACCGCACGAGCTGCAACGTCGAGCATACCGACGACGAAACGGACGCGTCGGGAGCGTCGGGACGTGTTGAGGACAGTCGGGACGTGCCGACGAACCTACAGAACGTGTCAAAACACGACCGCACACGGTCAGAGCGAAGAGGTGGAGAGAACTCACCTAGGATGCACCCAGTCGAGCTAGACGAGCCGGGCGGCGAAACGGCTGCACCAGGCGGTGTGTACAGCACCCAGGAGCGTCCCAGACGCTATAGGAACAGCCGTGACGACGGTACGAACACGCCAGATCGAGATAGAGGCCCTAGAGGGCATAGAGGCGAGTTGGCCGAGTCGAGAGGTGTCGAGGCCGATCGGAACCGCGGAAGCGTTGTCGGAGGCGCCGATTACGATGGGGAAGGTCCCAGGAGTGTCGGGAACGCGTGCGACGTCGAGACGAGCGCACGATGTCGAGATACAGCGCCAGGAGGGCAGTTGGCTGAGTTGGCCGAGTCGAGAGGTGTCGAGGCCGATCGGGACCGCGAACCGGTTGTCGAAGACGCCGGACACGATGAGGAACGTCCCATGACCGTCAGGAACGCGCGCGAGGTCGATCCGAGCGCGCAATGTCGAGATAGAGGGCCAGGAGGGCCTATGGGCGACCAGGTCGAGTGGGATGCGTCGAGAGCCGTCGGACGCGATTTGACGCGCCGAACCGATGGAGATGGCGTCCAGGGAGGTGGTAGACGAGGCGGTAAGGGCGGCGCAACGAGCAGCGCACGCTGCGACTCGAAACGAGTCGGTACGAGCCCGCTAGCTGATGACAGGTCAAGTCAGCACGGAAAGCGCAAATGCGCAACGGCAGACGTACCTGAGGCGTCCACACCACCTACCCATCACCCCAGACGTCCCACTGGACTCCCGAACCCACCGCGTCGCCGAGGATGATTGAAATCGAGACCTACAGATGTCAGTCACACCAAGGTGACTTACCAAGTCAAACGGTCGCGTCGAGACCGTTTCGGGCGCGTCGGATGCGCCGCATACATTGTAGATGGACCACAGACGATGGGGGAGCGTTCCAAGGGCGCGATACGCGCAGACGGACGCACTGGAGTCGATTGAAGTTGAAGTGTGCACTTGGACAGCACGACGCAATTAGCCGAGCCGCGACTTACCATATCGGGTAACCGCTCGAGCGCAGCGTCAGGCGACCACTACGCAACACCCACGGACGCGATACAGGTCGTTTTATTAATCTTTGGTATATTTCCAGTTGATTTTATCTTCTGCTCATTGGATCAAACCCTTTAGAGCTATTTACTTAGCCTCTCATGTTTGAGGGGGAGTGTTGGAATTTATTCCTACATATGGTAACTGCTGATTACATAAGCAGTACCTACATCGCACCACTCTACCTTTAGTTTTACTTAGTGACTACTGAGTAT
>JBBPMW010001155.1:0-11512 GCA_038090535.1 Tylopilus alboater | reverse complement strand
TATCTGCGTCGAGAGGCTCTCGTTACGCTCACCGTGCACAACCGCGTTCCCTGGATTCATAGCCAGCTCACTCGATTCTCACAGCATGTCGTGCTGTCCTCTCAGACCCTCGCAGATTTCGTCCGGGAAATTCCTTGTGATTCAAGCGAAACGCCGAACGAGATGGTGGATAGCCACGGCAATGTGGTCGGATATACATACGAAAGCGAAGAGCAGAGTGAAGAGACTGCTGAGGGTACTGAAGAAGAAGGATGCTTGTTACTCATCGAAGGCGTCGCGTACGGAGACGGACGGCCCGACGATGACTACGCAGAGTATGTCCGATCTCTTGCCATGGAAGGTGGACTCTCTCGACTCAACGTACTTTTTGCCATAGCAAGCTCCTATCTCATCTGCAGAAGTTGCCAGAAGAAAAGCGCCCGCAGATCACCAAGTCCCCCACGTCGCTGAGCGAGACGCCTTTTGCTTCCCTCACCCTCCGGATCAACCAACCCTATTGGATGCTTCACCAAGGAAACTGCGAACATTTTGTTGTCGTCGGTCAAATCCGGTGTGTGTTGCTGTTCCTGCGCGTTGCTGTCGAGTAGTTCGTGACTCGTCTAACAGGTTGGCTCATCCCCGTGATCCACCATCTGGTTACCCTCTCACCGTGCATGTTACGCCCACCCTTGGCGATGTTTGCAAAGCCTGTGCCAAAGTCCCCGCAGAACTCACCGTCGTAGGGGATATCCGATTAGGTGAAAGTCCTTGTTTGCTCTGCGCACCCTGTTGGCGGAACATGGGCCCACCAAGCGAAGAGGACGCGAAGCAAGTGGTGGTGGTGCCACTGGTGAAACATCGCAGGGTGTGGGAGAATGATGCGGATGTATAACGGAGCCTTCGTTGCGAGGGGCAGCTCAGTTGCAAGAATATAATACCATGCTTCCATTGCGGTTGTGTACAGCGGAGTCCAGCCTTTAATGTTACAAGAATATAGCCAAAGAATAGTCCGTCTATTACTTAAGTTACGATCATACCAGAGAATGTGACTGAGCACTCAAGTTATATTGCCGTGTCACAGGACCTTGCCAACTCAGAAGAAACCGGAACCAAAAGAACGAAACGTATCGTCAGCGAGTGGGGGGAAGTCCAAGTCGGATAGCCAGAGCGTGGCCAAGATGCCATGAGATACCTGACCGAAAACGAGATAGATAAATTGGGCGTGTGTCGCTAGATCAGCCAACAGGCAAATAAAGACGCTTGCCAAACTACCCCTCTTTCCGCCCCCGAGAAAGAACCACTCATCCTAGGAACGATAGCGTCACGTTCGCTAGTGAGGTGTCGACTAGTACTTCCCCATGCTGGTGCGCATTCCGTGGCGTCTCCGTATCACCCCAGCCAATCCACCCAAATGACCGCGTTGTTGAGTTCATCTCCATCTCCATGGTTCTTGGCGACCCCGAAACCCAAGGATCTGTCACACTCGCATTTCCCTGTATGACCGATGCAGCTGCTTGTTTGGTGGACACCTGAAATATTCCCTCAAAAAGGTTGTCAAGGGTGACATCGGCAGGACCAAGGTCGTTGAAGACGTGTAGTTGGACGGCCGTAGCGGGAGAGGCCGGGTCATGCAAGAAGTTAGTGGACAAGGAGCCGGAAAAGGTGCGAAGGTTCGCAACAAAGTTGGGTCGCAGCGGAGGATCCTTATTAGGAGCTAGAATGGTGACATCAACGGTCAAGTTGCTGACAGAAGGAATGTCAATAGCCGCATAGAGGCTTTGGATAGAAGACACACTTATTTCCTGTGTGTACATCGAGGGTGGTGGGGAACGGACACATGGGATCGTTGTACAGGCTAATATTGGCGATGATAGGGCTACCAATGACAAGAATGCTGGCATAAATATGGTTCAGATAGGTGTCACTAAACGGACTCACGCCATGATGGTGCTGATGACAAGAGAGGAGTTGGCATGAAATGTCCCTGTGACTGGTTCTAGCGATGTATCCACCAGTAGCCTGTTGGCTTGTATGGACTATCGTGGTAAGTGTCAGATGAGTCAATATCTAGCTATTCGATCGTCTTACATCAACGGTAACCCTAGAGACAGCGCCTTCGATGGAGACTGTGTCAAAGATCACATTTCCACCAAAGGAGCCGAACCGTTGATCGAACATGGGTAGAACCGTGGCAAAGGAGTGGACCCTGGAAGGTACTGCATTTTGTGGGAAGAGGAGTGTTATGTTGTATAAAATGTTGTCGGGTGGAGCAAGGTCGTCCGGAACCTAGAAGGATGTGGGTAACTGATGAAACGCACGATTAAACTGGGAAGACGAACATAAAGAAAAAGATCAGTGAAGTTGTCGGCGACAGCAAAACAGGCAGAAGACCGATTGAACAGGCCTGGGGAGGAAGATTGCATTACGATCGATAACACAGCATGTTGAACGGTCCCATCGGGGTTTATGCCGGTGTAAAAGGCGCCCTGAACATAGTCGAGATCGAGGGTGGGGGATGCGTTTGAGATGAGGCTGAACTGTCCGTTTGGGGAAACGTAGCGTTCAGTACTGTGAATGGAATCAACCACAAGGACAGCGCCAAAGGACAGAGAGACATACGACGCAAAAACAATGGGGGAGCTAGGACCGTCAAAATACTCGAGCGTAGTCCAGTTACCGCAGACGGGAACTATTCCTGGCTGGACGGGGCTTGAGGCGTTACTGAGGTTTCCAGGGTAGTAGGAACCAGAGTTTCTGCTCGGCCAAACAAGGGCATAAGTGAGGGGGCTGTAAGGGTATTTCTGCCCGTTCTCGTATTCTTTCTGCCATGGAGGTGAGGGAGAAAGGGAAAGAAGGAAGGAGAGAACGCACATGGACAATGATAGGGACACCAATGACTAGAGTGAGGAGAATGTAGACGACAAGAGAGGTGATGACGGCTCTCAAGATGCGGGAGTCGAGGATGCGGCGTCGAGGAGGGGGTTTGTAAAGAGTGACCTGGGATTCGTTGAAGTCGCGAAAGGCCAATGCCTGTGATGTCTCATAGTCGGGCAAGGGACTGAAAGGACGACGACCCGCCGCGCGCTCTGGGTAACGAACGGTGGGAACAGCAACGGGGGGGTCCTTTATCTTCTGGGTGTCGTCTTCGTCGGTAATGATCATCCCTGTTGACTATGGCATGGACGATGCGGCGGGGACGACGTGGACAACGACGACAACGACAACAACGGCGACGGCGACGGGGTGGGTGTGTAAAGTCGCCAGTGCCACTTGGGAACGTCCTATCTCACCGCCTACCCAATTTCGGTAATTCGGTATCTCGTCTTATTCCCGGGCATCCGACTCGGCAAGATCGGCATTCCAACCATCGCGGAGTGGCGGGCATTCAATTTGTTCCATCTCACCTTCCTTAAATACTCATCGTCCCCCTCCCCTCTCTCGTCTTCCTTTTCCCCATCGTTCCAGCATCTCGCCGATGGGTATCATCAAGGAATATGTAGACAGAGAGGTTCAGACAGAGACGGACACAGTGCCCTCTCCGTACGCTGACCCCGCCGTGGTACTGGCTGCACCACCCGTCACGCGTCGAGTCGCGCAGGCAGCACACACCGGGCGCCATAATTCGATATCAGCATCATCCCAAACTAGTTTAGACAGCACATATGCCGTTCCGCAAAGCCCAACTAGCCCGATGCTTGCGCCACTGGTTTCTCGCCGACTTTCCAAACGCAGACACGCTCGATGCCCTGCGGGGGAAATCGTGAACCGGCGCATCGTATCGATGCCAGAAAACGAGAGCGAAGCATTGTCTCATAGTCACGGTAAACGAGTCGTGTCTATGCCCGATCGTGTTCGACCAGTATTGGAGCCGTCTGCGGAACTTTTCCAATCACCTTCTACTGCGGCTGGCGATTCGTTTGGATCATACGGCGGCCGCCACGATCGTGTCCGCGTTTTCCGCGCGCCTTCCGATGTTCCTCAGACTCCTTCACCTCCCTCCTCTCCAGAGTCCCTTCTTATTATCGCAACTGGTACTCAACTCCCAGAAGGGTTTTTGCGCAGAAAATACTCCCCTGAACCCCTTATTGAGGAAGATGAAGGTGACCCACGCGCATATATTAATTTTTCTGACCCATCTCAGTGATGCGAATTGTTCTAGACTGGATTACATGGGCGAACTCTCCTCCCCGCCCAATACCTGCCCTCCATGGGCCCCTCTCCTTGCCATATGCTAGGTGTCCATCGTGAGTTGCAACATTCGTTGTAGAACAATCTGTGGATTTATATCTGTATAGTGGTGCCGAGGGTACGATTATCGAGGAACCTGATAATGTAGCCCAGATGATCTGGGGGTTAGGTCCGGACGATCAGTCTCATCAACAAGTCCGCGCTGAAGGTTTCTCTTCCCACCCTGACAATCCTCAAAGCGCCCCGTCACATGGAACTGGTCAAGTCCCACCGCGCTTGCAAAAGAAGAGGGGTTCTACTACCCAACAAGTTCCAAAGTCGTCATGGGTACAGGGCTCACACTCAGGTTACGCGAAGCAAAGTATCGCTCGGCCACAACGTCAAGCACATGATGACAAGCGCAGTCCGCTGAGTCAAGTTTCACCCGACATCGAAACCCGTCAAAATATCGTCAGTGGGCTTCCATGGAACGAAGGACAATCGATGCCGATTAATGTTGGAGTTCCTGACAACTTCGTCAATGATGCGGACGCGTTTCCGGTCGATAATAACCATATTCTGGAATGGCAACTTGCTCGTCTCCGACAGGCTCTCAGGACCTCGTTGGCTGATATGGATTCGTACGCTACCTACCCAGGACGACTCGAGCCAGTTATCCCGGCCGCTGTAGGCCCAGGACTTCCGCAGCCTTACCCTCGTATTTTTGTCGAGCCTCGTCCCAACGAATCAGTCAGCTCCTCTACGAGACAAACACCGATTGACATTGCCCAACAATACCGCCAGCAACAACTGTATAGGCAGGCGCTTCAGAAGCAAAAATTGCAAAAACAAAACCTTCTTCCAACGCCGCCCAATTCCTCGTCTCCTCAATGGTCTTCCCATTTTTCTCCGTATTTGTCATATCGTTCCACGTTTTCCCCTGAACTGGCTGGCTCTACCGAACTTCTGGTTCCTCTCTCTTCACAGAAATATCGGTCCGGTGCGAATGCCCCGCAGTATCTTCGTCATGTTTATGACCGGAATGAACATGATAATAATGTCAACAGTCTCGACATGAACACAAATATTTCATCGGCTAAAACCCCACAAATTGTGCCGAATGTTAACTCGGCGCCCTCCCTTAGACAAGGTTCATCTTCTTCAAGCACACTAGCGAAGTATATCAAGCAACTGCAAGCGTTGTCTCCGATCGCACAATTCTCGCCGCTCCAGCCAGCCCCACCACCAAATGCCTCTTTGCCCCCATTGGCTTCCGCAGATGAAAGCACTGGCCCCTTCCGAACTGTTTACCACTCGCCTGTTGCTCCTACGCCTCCTTCTCCAGAATCGCCGCAAACGCTATCCCGAGGATGTTCATACCACTGTGCGCGTTCCACGACCTCGTCCCGTCCTGTGCAACGGCGTCTGTCAGCCGTGCCTGAAGAAGACAGCGCACTCCTGGAGCTCTCAACGTCTGTCTCGCCATCGAGGTTGCAAGGTCACGTCACGACAGATATCCCGTCACGTCACGATGGAACGACGGGACATCAAGTACACTATGTCGATGTCACACGAAAGTCCGCTATCCCCGAATTGGCCGAATTCGAAGGCAATCTAGGGGTCCCGTCTATCGCTTTGTGCCACGAGACTTCCCCGGTTAAGGTTCGGCTTCCTGTAACGAGAGAGCCGACTAGCGGTTATCAGGAACAGAACAAAGGACATCAGCATGGACACCGAAAGAAACACCGGTATAAGAAACCCAAAGGGCCTGCCGCTACCAACGAACAAGCGACGACGCGTGGACTTGTAGGTTAGGACGTATAATCGTAATTTCTCTTCATGCATTTTCGATGGATGCACCATGTTTTCACGCCTTGCACAACGCTGTCTGTCTGTAATTGTGTATGAAATGCATCCGAGTTGTGTGTACATGATGATCGCATTCTAAGTAACCTCGGACATCACCAGTGAGCGCCAACATTTGCGAGAACACTTCATTGCTTCACAAACAGGTCGGTAAATTGATCCACGCGAAGCTTGGACAGGCTGTTTGCGTCAGAAACAACGTCCAATATTCTAAATATCCACTTGGTCACTCGACCTGTCGGACTCCAAAGTATAAAGTACTCACTTCTTTTGGTGAGTTGCATCATAGTGGTAGGAAATGTGTCGCTTGAACTTTTCGATCAAGAGAGGAGTGCCCTCTGCGCGGCGGCGTTTGTGTCCAACGGGATATTCAACCGCGACCTCATCGAGAACGGTGCCATCGTTGAGTTCGACCAAGAGCGCGTTGCCGATGGAGCGCTTGCTAGGCTCGTGGTACTCGACGGAGAACGTCTTGTCTTCGACACAGTGAATCTTGGCGCGCAGCGCATCGATGCGAGGATCGGCCGCAGACTTGTCAGAGTACGACTCGGACGTGAGCTCGCCAAAGATGAGCGGGTAGGCGACCATGTAGCTGATGGCGTGACTGGAGCGATTCGGCGTGGCATCAGATCGGACCCAATACGAAGAGAAAAAAGGAGGACGTACTCTCGGTCGGCAAAGTTGTCCAAGGGACCTTGCTTGTCGATGATGCGAATGGCAGCTTCCTGCGTACGGATACGCACGCTCTTGATGTCGTCCGAAGATTTGCCCATCGCTTTGAGCTGTGCGTGAACCGTGTGCGCAGCCTCGACGGCGGTCTGGGCGTGAAATTCGGCGGGATAGGAAATCTTGAAGAGGACGTTCTCCATGATGTAGGATCCAAAAGGCATCTGGAACTCGAATGGTTTGCCCTAATGGGTCACCGTCGTCAGCATGATATCATCGGAACACCGGGAGAGCGTCGTGCCTTGAACAGGACGTCGTAGAAGCCCCAGGTCTTTGTGGTGAGTACGGACGGGAGGCCGAGCTCGCCCCTCTTGACGAGGAGCGCGAGGTTCACGGCACGCGAGCATGCATCGCCGGCAGCCCAGGATTTGCGAGGACCAGTGTTGGGGGCATGACGGTATGTGCGGAGCGACTGACCGTCGACGAACGCCTGCGAGACTGCATCGATGGTCTGGGAATGGGAGAGTCCACTGCGATGCGTGTGAGCGATGTAAGGACGATAACCAGCAGCAGCCCTTACAGCAATTTCGACACGACGGCAGTGCTGGCTACTTTGACGAGTACGACGTGGTCGAGACCGACGCGGTTGAACGAGTTCAAGAGGGCGAGACCACCCTGAATCTCGTGCGCCTTGATCATGCTCTCGAGAATGTCACGAACCGTCACCGATTGACCCTGCCGCGCGAGATGGTCTGCGACCGCGAGGATGGCGCCAAGGTTGTCTGATGGGTGACCCCCTATAACATGCGTTCAGTACGACAGCGAACGCAAGAACGAGGAAGCAGAATGCATCCGAGTGCGAGGCAGAAAATGACCCACATTCTGCAGCAAGGAAACAGTCATTAAAGTCCAAGTACCGGATCATCGTGCCGATGTTGAAGGCACCACGGATGGGGTCCAACTGGTAGTCGGTTCCGGGAACCCTCGTTCCTATGCGGAGTCAGACGGAATCTCTGTCGGGTGGTGCGCGGGACGTACCGTTTGGCACAATTGTTCCTTCGACGACCGGTCCCAACAGTCTGGAGCATCCTTCGAAACGCAATCCCTCGAGACCACAGCCGATGGTGTCAATGAGACAGAGTCGTGCGGTCTCGAACGCAAGGTCTGAAGTGACTTGGTAGTTGTGAACATAGTCTGCGATGTCCTTGAGAACCTTGTCTGGTTCTGGACGAATGGCAGATTCTCCGTGGTAGATCGACATGGTGCGTGTGGCAGCCAAGTTCAAAATGAGACGAGGGGCGTTACCACTTGATGATCGATAAGGAGTCGACAGACGTCCAAATGAACGCGGTCCTCGCCGGATCAGAGACAACATTAATGCTGAACTTGGAGAAAGCAGGGAAAGCGAGAACACACGGAACTTTAAAATGACGGGGCAGGCCGCCGGATCCGTACCGATCGGCTAACAATTAGTTATTCCCGTACTTCAGAGTGAGAATGAGAAAGTTACATGGGGCCCTATTTGAACAGTCGACTCATGGTTCTATTCTACATGCATGGTATCAGCTATGTTAACCCAAATCCACTGGGAAAACCCTCGTCTAAATCAATGAATTGGTCTCTAGCAGGAGAATGATGCCTGAAAGGAATGCCGACCCGGTCAGCATCGTTTCCCACTGTGAACATACGGTACGACGTACGGTGAACGATAGCTGGGATGTTCTGGGCTGTAACATCCACAGTGAGGTCGGTTTTCTTGGGTGTTTCGTACTCGACATCGACGCCAACAAAGCCATTGATGACACCACTCCTTGCTTGTGCGTACACTCCGCGTCTGTCTGTGCTCTCACAATGCTCGAGAGGTGTGGCTACGTGGATAAGGAAGAAGTTTCCCCCTGCACCGGCAGTGGAGGTGACGGTGTCCTTGAAAAGTGCCCTTGAGCGCTCCTCGGCAGCCACTGGTGCGGCGATGACGGCAGCACCGGCCCGAGCCAGCTCGCTTGCAACGAAAGCGACGCGTTGCAGGTTATCGTGGCGCTCTTCCGACGTGAGCGACTTGGGATTCGGGTCGTCTTTGATGGCATCTCCGAGGAGCAGGGAGACGCTCCTGCCACCTTGTTCGTTCAATGCGACTTGAAGTGCCTTGGCTATGACGTCCTTGCCAGAGTTGTGCAAGCCAGTGAGCAACAAGACAAAGCCTTGCTTGTTACGTGGCGGGTAACTTTCGCGCAATCTTTTGACGACGGCCCTACACGAAAATGTGAGTCGCGAGTGCATGAAAGTGATGCGCTGTACTCACTCATAACTGAACCAATCAGGGATGGGTGCCCCGTTCTTGAGGCGTCTCCGCAGTTCAGTTCCGGATATGTCAAGGGTCTGCACGCCGGCAGGGACCTCGTCAACAGGTTGATATTCGTCGGTGGAAGGAAGGTAGGTCATCTGTTGGAATGGCACCATCTCGATCTGGAGTTCATCCTTGTATTTCTCGACGAGCTGCTGGGCATCGTACGGGCCATAGAAGTCCTTGCCCTGTGAATTCTTTCCAGGGCCAGCATGGTCTCGACCGACAATAAAGTGAGTTGCACCAAAGTTTCTGCGAATGATGGCATGCCAGACTGCTTCGCGGGGTCCAGCCATCCGCATGGCAAGAGGCAAGAGCGCCAACTCTCCCATTCCGTTCGGGTACTTGGCCATGATAGCTTCGTAGACGCGCACGCGGGTGTAGTGGTCAACGTCACCAGGCTTGGTAAGGCCGACTGCGGGGTGAACGAGGACATTAGCCTGATGCTGACGAGCAGCGCGAACAGTAAGTTCGCGATGAGCCCGATGCATCGGGTTGCGAGTCTGGAATGCGACGACCCTGTTCCATGAGAGTTTTTTGAAGTGAGCACGCAGCTCAGCAGGGGTATCTGGCGGAGGCTTTAGGCAAGCCGGTCAGCGTGGGTAAGAGAGTCTCACATCTGAGGGCAACGTAGTCAAAGTGCGAGGGGGCCTGTATCGCCTGTAGCTTGCCCCCAACATAGTACTCTTTGACGCGGTTCCGCAAATAAGCGACAGCAGGGTGGGCGGGGTCATCTGCGCCAAAGACCTGGATAGCTTCCTTGACACGGTCATAAGTGTAGACGTCTTGGACAGTGATGATGGCTAGCGCATCGTCATCCCGAGGGTCACGTAGGGCGAGACGAGCGCCGGGAGTGATACCAAGACGGGTGATATCATCAGAAGAGACGTCGAGGGTGATGGGCATGGGGAACAGAGTTCCATCAGAGAGTCGGAGCGTATCCACGACGCTGTAGATGATGGTGAGGTTCATCGACTGCAAGTCGAAGAGACGATTACCTGTTGTAGTCGCTCTCGTTCATGAAGCCTTCAAGTGGGCTGAATCCGCCATTGAGGATGAGCTCAAGATCACAGAGTTGGCGCTGTAGGTATCAAAGTTCGTGAATGAGGGTGCCCGCCTGACGAGTTCAGGCACATACCTCGGTGAGGACGATATCATTGATCGTTGCAGCTTCTTGCCTGAGCTGCGCCGCGATTGGCTCATCTCGGGCAAGGAGATCCTAAAACACAATCAATGATCATCAAAACGGCGTGTTAGGAGGAAAAGAACGAACCTTCAAGGAACCGCCGTGAGGAGTATTGTCCATTTTTCAGTTTTACTGCGAATGTAGTACGAACCCGATGCTTGGAGATCATCAGCACAGGCCCTTTTGAATGATCCACCGCGCGCCGAAGGTTCGGAACGCATGAGAGGATATCACGCCATCGTGAGCAAGATGGTCACCGTTGACCATAATTCCAATTTAGAACATATCAAGGATCAGTCAGCGTGTGTAAACCAGCCTAAACTGACTGGCCTGGTTCCATGCGCTCAGGTCGGCTGTGAACGGGTGAGTTGACCCAGCCCGGGCCCGGATACTGGATAACTGTATCATACATACTTGTCGCCCGTACCACTTGCCATATCCAATCCGCTACGGTATCTCACGCACGACTACAATCCGGAGCCGCCTCTCCGACGACGCCCCAACCATCTCACGCGTAACTGTAATTTGGAATTGCCCCTCCAAACCACACGCACACTAATCAGTAATATCATGCGCATGACTTGTCTACTCTGCCTTCTTTGTGAAAAAGCTTGATAGCTTGGACATCCCGCTGACATTCGCCTTTTTGAGCTTCTCCACCCCTTGTGAACCTTTACTGTCTTTCTTCCGTTTCTTGGCTCCCTCTAAAGCCGTCGTGGCACTCGCCTTTGACTTCTTGGTGACGGCAGCGTTCTCAGATGCCAAAAGCGACTGTTCTTTGGCGAGGGCTCTCATGTGCGCATCAAGCTTCGAGAAGCTGATGGGCTCACGCCAGCATCAGCACCACTCGGGAAAATTGTGCCTGGTAACGTACTCGTACGTCCCGAGGAGCTCCTCCTGGATATCCGGAGCAAGGTATTGCCCCAACATCTCGCAAGCCAGTTTCGTTCTTCCCACTGTTGCACCATCGCGTTCGGCCGATAGCCAGTTATACATGGTCACTGGCACTCACGCTCAAGCAAGTCCTCATTTTTGTCTTCCATAAGTGCATCCTTGGCGAGACTCCGAACTAAGCACCTTGACATCTCTGTGATGCTAGGTGTTGACAACGTCTCTACCTTCTTTCTCAATTCCTGTGTGAGTTTTTCGGACGAGAACCTAAACACGGTGATTTCGGCTGTTATCTCTAAGATGGCTATTGTGAGGATAGGACATTGCATGTGAACCTATAGGCTTGCCTTTGACGTCACAGAGTCGCTTCATTGCCTTCTTGGTACACTCAAGGGCGGAAAACTTCATCACATCTT
>JBBPMW010001154.1:0-11513 GCA_038090535.1 Tylopilus alboater | reverse complement strand
TTTCTCCTGATTTTTTCTGATTTTTCTGAATTTATTTCACCCATATAGACTTGATATATAGATTTCCTTCTCTAAGATCTTAAAATGCTTATATTTCAGGCATATTTGAGTTGTATCTTTCACTTTTTTGGCCCCTGGATAGCCCCATCAATGTCATATATTACATTCTACTAACAGGAATCATGAATGTTTGATATGGATTTACTACAAAATGATGGAATATATGTATATAGCTCCTGTTGTAAATCACTCATATCTTTGTCAGATCTTGGTTAAATCTCTTGACTAATAAATTGATGGAAAGCAAGGAGTATGGAAAGCCGGACCATCATGCTCTGCTTTGACCAAATGATGAACACTCCACAGACTTCAGCAGACTTCAGCATGTAAACAAGGAAATTGAGTGGCTCACTTTTCATTGAGGCCCTTGGTCACCATCTCGGCTAAAGCATATATGTAGGATAAGATGACAGTCAAAGGTCCTTACTAGGTTGTAGATACCAATACAACTGCCATACAAGAAAGGGGATGAGGATAACAGTTGGTAGTCCAAGACAACATTGTACATATGAACACAAGATGGACCAGGTCGTAGATACTAGTACAACCGTCATATGAGAAGGAGATGCAGTACAATCAAATATTATTGCCTGTGTTGTCACCTGGTTCCTTATCTTGGTTAGTCCCACTAGGAAGTAAATTGTCCTCCACCACTAATTTATCCAATAGGCAATGATGTTCAGATTCTAATAAATGTCAATGATGGATTGCTGATTTGAATGCCAACTCATGAAGACCCATCCCATTCACCATGCTGCCCATATACCCCTCTTCATTCATCAGGAGGTCTTGAAGTCCAGGTATCAACTGCAACTCATCATCTTCTGTCAGCTCGTTCACAGTTGAAAGGACTGTTTTCACATGGTCATGCTGTTGCAAGGTACAAAGAAGCGTGCTGTAAACAGCCCAGACAGATTCCTGACTGACCAGTGGGTAGCCAATCTTCATATAACATTCCTCTATGAAGGCACTGAGAGCAGAAGGGACAAGGTTGAACACAACATGGTCACTGTTGATGTAAATCTGACAAACACGATGAATTGCTGATTGATTGACCATAATCTCAGTCAATACTTAATGAGCTGTCCCTGAAACATAGTCTGAGTCAAACCATGTACCTTGAAGTCAAGTGTGCCAAAATCCTGTGGAGATTCATGGATGAGCTCTGGAACACCTTGAGGGAGAACCTGAGGAACAAGTTAGTGTGATATGTGTGTATGTACTTCACATAATAGCTCACGTTATTGTAGTTGTGTCATTTCCAAGAGCAATTGATATGCTGCATGTAGTTGTCTAGCTCCTGTTGGAGCCATGGGATAAAAACCCAGCAGAACACCATCCTGACCATCAGGTAACATAGCACATTAGTAGATACACATGTGTTCAAGACTACTTACAACTGCAAGGTGTTGTCTGGGTCATACCAGCCAGCCTGAATACCCTGTTTGATTAGCAACTTAAACCCAGGTGCAAAGTGATGCCAGAACTATGACCAAGCAATCTTGGATATAATATTCTTTTTTACTCACATCCAATGGTGTTGAACAAAGCCTCACAATGCTGGATCATGCATCTGGTGAAGTATTGTCTGGGCATTTGCGATGCCAATGTTTTCTGTTCCTAGATTGCTCTGTGTCATCATGGGAATGTCTAAGATGGAGAGGAGTAGTAAGTGTGTATTTAAAATCAAGAACAGTGAGTGAGTGACAACACTTACAACCAAAAGTTTTGACTGTTTTGAGATAATATGACAATATATGCTGTAGGTTACAGTTATTATGCCACACCTTCATCCACAGTATGCACCTGGAGAATGGTTCGATCCTAGTGTGCAGCGCTAGACCAAACCATAACCATTTGTCATGCTGATCTATGGCCCAGATGTCATTGATATCAGTGGCTCAGAAGTGATGCCATTGAAGCTGGTTAGCCCTCCATGGTTGGATCAAATGAGGTTCATGGAGCATGAAATACTCTTGAACCACATGCCTATCAATATGTCAGAGTGTGAGTTGATGGCAGCTGGCATTGCATTTGAAAGAGTGGTTTGAAAGAGCATACCTGGAAACACAGAGGTTGTGTTTGTGAAACAAGAGACTGACCATCTCTCGGACCCCAGCATTTGGATACATACCTTGCAATGCAACCATTTGTTCCTTTATGGAGCTCAATGTATGACCTTGCTGGCATGTCCAAGTTAACCCAAGGCTCTTGCAGATTTCAATGAATTTGGTGAGCCTATAATTTGTTAGTTGCTTTCAAGGCCATTCATGAAAGTGAGATAGAACCTACTCACCCAATCCCATACTGGTTAGTATTGATTATCTTCCACAGTGCTTCAATGATTTGATGGTCTGTCTGATGCACAGCCCACAGCTGTTGAATGTGGGGCTCGATCTGTTCCAAGGGTGCTGAGTTGCAATAATAAGCCTTCAGCAACACACACTCTTCCAGCAACTCATGGGTAGGTTTCCATTGGTTGAGCATTGTCAGTGGAAGATTGTGATCTGTCTGAAGGGCAGGTGCTTGGATGAGTGGCATATTAATCTTGACTTCACAGACCCTTTAACAAGCAAGGCCTGCTCTTACAGCATCAGTGTTCCATAGCCTCTGCTCCTCCATGCCAGCATGCCCCCATGTCTTCCCTACTGGTTCGTTGCTCTTAGAAGGTATTTTTCCTTCCCTTTGTCACTTATCTCCAATATCCAACTGAGACAAGCAGATTCCCAAGAATCTACCTACACTTACAGCCTGGGTGACCCATTGCCCCACCCACTGCCTTGTTACTTTTAGAAGGTATCTTTACTCCACTTAGCCTGTTATCTCCAGCATCTGATTGAAACAAGCAGATTCAGACACCAGAGTCTACCTATGCCTGCCACCTTCCAAATTCTTACTTCAATCCTCACTGGATTCCTAGATCCACATGCTGTGCTTGCCCTTCTGTTGGCTTCTGTTCCTGAGCTTCCTTGTGTCCTCAATGGCCTTGCATTCATGGTTCACCGCAGTGACACTGCAAGTCTATGGTTGGAGCAGGTATCTTTACAATTCTAGTTCTGTTATCTTGAGCTAAGACTACTTTGAAACAGATTTCCCATCTACACTCACTAAGTCCATGCTTCATTCCTTACCACATGGCCTGCATCACTGAATCCCCATCATACTCATTTTTCTTCTTGCAACTAATTGGCTCGGATGCCATCCTCACCAATGTTCACACACATGCTCCTCGATAAACTTCATCTGGAATGTCCAATGCATGGGCAATATTCTGTTGCACAATGGCAGGTTCACTTTCAATTCTGGTAAACTTGACATACTGATTTCTCTCCCTGGGCTATCTAGCGGGTTGGAACTACAATGCCTTTGCAGTGCTGTCACTGGCTGCTATCCCTATCAAGCTCTTGCCAGTAGTGGCACTGCCTAGGTGACATATATAAACTCTGGGTGTGTCCACCCACACGAATCATGCTCCTCGCCATCCAACTTCAATTTTATCCATTTTTTTTCTCATACTTATGTCTTCTTCCTTCCAGCTTGTTGCACCTCTCACTGAGATTGCTGTGGAAGATCGAATTTGTGAGAGTGTCACTTGCAATAAACTGATCCTGTGAGGATCACTATACTATCCTGTTGCGACCATCAATGCCAGCTCACCTGCATGTAAAATGTGTCCTGATTGCTTCCAAAAATACCTCAGATGGCCAGGGACTGCTGTGCACAAGAAATGTAAGTGATCAAATCATCACACACAAACCTCAAATAACAGTCATAGCCCATGACCAACCTCCTGATCCTTGAGAAATACAAGCAGCCATTAGGGCTTCACAATCTAAATGTGGGTAACTCTTTGTTTCCCTCAACATCAAGCTAATTACATATATAGCAACAGTCAATCCACCAGTGGTGGTTCCAATCACTCCAGGACATGGAGTGGGCATGTCCTGTATGGATCCACCACTTGCCAAATGTAACTAACTCTTTGTTTCCCTCAACATTGAGCTAATTATGTGCATAGCAATAGTCAATCTGCCAGTGGTGGTCCCTCTCACTCTGGGAGTGGGTGTATCTTGTACAAATCTGCCATTTGCCCAGCCACACCAATCTTGTGGATTCAAGCTTCCACCTTCACACACTGGGCCTCATGTGCACATATTGTCTGCTTGGTCAGCAGCTGATCCTCCTCTCCTGGTTATGTGGCAAACAATTCAGCATCCTTGCCTTGCCCCAGCCATTCTGGTTACAGTAAGCATCATGCATCATACTCAGCAGAAAATGCACGCTGGTCAGCCTCTGCCCTCAGTCATCTAGCCAAAACCATCAGCTTGAGTATCTCTGCTTTTCATGATGGTGGTCTGAGAAAAGGTCATTTACCTGGAATAGGCTTCAGTGTAGATGTTCAGAGCTACTGTTCTGATATAATATGCTGATAGACTTTCCTGCAGAACATCATTGAAGGAAAGAAAGGTATTGGTGCACATATTGGAGCCCACAAGCTAGTGACTGTAGTATATGAAACCATGGTCCCCCTTATTATAGCATTCTGTTCCAAATTCCCTTGGCACCCAGACAAGTTTGTGGTTCATGACGATACATGGGTTGATCTCAGCAACCATCATGAAATGGCTGAGATCCACCAAGGCTATTTTTACCAAGAGTGTCTTCACCTCAAGGGAAAAAATTATGTGTTCAGGATCCACCAATTTCCTTTATACATTGTGGTGCCACAAAGTCAATGGGCTGAATATCAGCAATTTCTTGTGCAGCGGGACAGACCTGCAATAACCAAACAGTCCTTCACCACCACTGAGAAGTTGAAGACTCAGACCCAGCTCACAAACTCCAAGCCACTTGCTGGCACATCTTGTCATTGTTTCACACCCCAGGCCTGCCATGACTCCATTCCTGGGCCATCCATTACTCAATGTGTTTCCTCTCTCATGTCCTGTGTCTCCATCTGAACCACTCTTCTTTAATGAGAACTCAGATGGTCAGGGACAGGTATCTGAACCCATTGTGAGGGTAATGTGATAAATGTCAATGTATCGGCACTGTGACTGAATCTACTGATACAGGCCACTGTGGTCTCGTCTTCAATCTTGCCCAAGCATGCCCATATGCACTCAGGAAGTGCAGCCAGTATTACCACAAAGTCCCCACCTACCAAGAAAGCACTTGTTGATGTTATTGTTAAGCAGGAACCTTTCTCCCCTGATCACAATGGTCTGCATGAGGCATTAAGAGTTGGCAGAGCAGCTGATCTAGACACATCATAATATAAGTCGCTTCTCATTATAAGTTTGTTTTCATAGCTGATCATTCATTGTAGTCTTGAAGAACACAGTCTATCAGATCAATTTTTATCCCATTCCTACCATTTCCATCAAGCTTATCTTGAAGAGTCCAAATCACCATAAATTCAACTTGGATTCGAAAAAGGGGGTGACTATTTTACATCCTGGGCAGCTTCAGCTTGGTAGCAAAGGTGACTCTTTTATCGGGGCTGGGGCCTTCAAAACTGTGTATACCACAACACTTGTTCTTTTGAAACCCACAACAACTGGGATTGGGTTGTGTTCACATGAAACTATTGTGATCAAGCGTTCCTATATCCATCACCCCAACCAGTTTCCCACATGCCCCTTCAAGTGTCTGCTGGTCAAGGAGAAGTCAGAAAAGCTCTTCTGTGAGGCAAATGTCTTATACTGGGCAAAAGCATTGTTCAAGCTTACTGAGGACTTTATTGTCAAGAGGCTTGCGAAAGTGCATGAACCTCCCCTATTTGTGATTCCTTTGATACACTTTGTTGTCTTTGTATAGGCCTGTCCAATCTATCTCAATTTTGTTGCCCCCTGTTCTGTATTGCATCACCATGACACCTTTATATTTCAAGTTGTACTATGCTGTATATCATCACACTTATGTAAAAAACCTCAACAACAACCACTGACAATTGCAAGCAAGAACTACATCATACTACAAGCTACAGTTTAAGCATGATGATCAGAATCCATGATATTGGACATTTCAGCAGTAAACCTTATAGTGTCAGAAAGCATAGTAAAAATGACAGAACAAAAATTGATAAGGAAAAACTTACAACTCATTCATACTCCATTCTTTGAATGTGTTTCTCAGTTTTGGTCCATGGTAGGGTTTGTTATTGACAGAGATAATGCCTTTTTGCAGGTTCTGGTAGTTAGAAGAGCAGTTGTCACTGTTGATGGCTGGGACACTCTTGGTGTAACCATGGATGTGGACAGACTTGAGAACATGTATCATCTGAAAAGATACAGTGGTCAAAAAGAAAAATGCCATAAAAATGTAAGAAAATATTACCACCATTGTGACTGCAATGACCACATTAAGAGGAATACCACATTTGAAAAGTTTCTTCACACCAAGCAGGAACTTTGAACTCCTGTAATATAACTGAAGACAGCATTCATGAATTGCAGGGTGTGCAAAGCTGCATAGTTTATCCTAATTCAAAATGTATCAAGCATGTGTCGAATAAGATAGTGTTACACACCATATCATCAAGACTGTCTCACAAGAAGTCACTCTCCTGTAGTAAGGCAGCAGCAGCATGTTTTGCATATTTGATGTATATAGCATGGTCCTTGATAGAGCTAGACTTCAGTTAGAGGTCATAATACTTGTTCATGGCCATAATAGCTATCTTCTTCAAAACACTCCAGAAGTTGGTGTTATGAGAATAGGTGGTGTATGGCCTGACAACAGCTAAGGGTGAAGTAGGCAAGGGCCTGGATCAGGTGATACTCAATGAAGAATCCCCACTGAGCCCTGGCCCATTATATATACTCTATGCTTATGTAATGTACAGAGTAACTATATACAGCATGTACATATGGTCCATGCGCTGGTCTGTGCACTTTCACTCCAATAGTTGGCAGCTTCATCCGCAATAAGTCTGTGCATGTCAAGTTTGTGAATATGGTAGATGCCTGGACTATAGTGAGGGATTATTGGATAATGTAGATCATCTGATGATGAACCTTCTTCAAGACCCTGTTCTTCTTCCTTCCACTTGGTGAGTGACTGTAACAAGATTTCTCATGTGGTACCCTCCAAGATAGCTTCAATGGGGGTGAAAAGATGTACTGTAGCATAATGGAGATGCATCTCAGACTTTGCATATTGCAGGAGAACCTTCCAATGGGGCAGATAAAAATACAATGATGTTTAATTGATGTCGATGTCTTTCTTTGGGGTCTTAGCATATTTTGAAACCTTCAATTTCTTAGGTCCACTGGTATCCTTGTCATCAAAAGAAGTATTCATGCCAGACTTTCATTGCTGCACAGGATTTGCCTTACTTAAGTGCAGTAGATAGTTGTTATTTGGGGCATAAGGATGACCATTCTGCTTGTGATGATTCTGAAAAACATTGCACAGCCACTATATTGAAAAAGTTGAGTATAATCTACCATTAAAAACTAGTGCTCACCTTATCATCATCAACACATGCTTGCATTTTCTGTGAGATAACATAAGGAGCTGGAGAATTGTCACACTCCATATCATATAATTCATCAGAAGAGACCACTCTTTCCATGATATCCCCCAGGCCTGCACTAGCACCACCACTGTCATTGTCATTGTCACCTGCATCACCATCATCAGCACCAACATCAGTGTCCACATCTGAATTGCTCTCATTCATATCAACATTGTCTTCAAGTTCATCATTCTCACTAAGCTGAGGATCTGCAAAGTCTTGAGTCTGGTGCTGGGAATATAAGTTGACCTCAACTTCATCCTTGCACTTGAGGTCAGGATTGTTACTCAATAACTTGGGATATAGTGGCTGGTTAGCTGAATCAAGATCCAAACCGTCTAATGAAAACTTCTTCCATGAAACTTTCTGAGAGTGTGATTGTGTGGTGATTGATGAATGAGGTGATGATAATCTCCATACAGATGGAGCAGGCTATAGAGAACATGAGGCCTTGACAGTTTCTGTCCTGGTAGACAGAAACTCAAAGCATCCATTTAAAGCTATAGGTTGCTTAATGGGGTGCAGGGACTTCCAGTTTCTTGTTTCTGGAGGCCTGATAAATAGCTATGAGATTGACAGAGAGAACAGTAGTACTTACTGTGCTGTTGGCTTTCTCTCTAATAACATTGTCTTTCAATGAGTTATATTTTGAGCATGAGTTATCCAAACTTTCAGGTGCCATGAGATTGATGAGCTCATCAGTGGATCCAGAATTTCTGGTCTTTTTATGTGGGGGTTTTGTGGTGACAGCTTCACCTGCTCTCATCAACTGGTCAGCCTGACCACCTTGTCCTCTATTGGTTCTTCCACTGCCTTGAGTTTGCTTGCTGGGCACATCAATGTTTCCATTGCTGCCAACAGATGACTTGTGCTTCAACATCATGGACACTGAAAATGGAAATGAGTGACTTGGATGCAAACATAAAAAAGTCATTATATAATGTACATGACAAGTTGTACATGTACAGTGTAGAAGTGTTACAAACAATACCAAACAATAAATGACACAGTAGTGAACAAAGCAGCCTGCTAACTTGCAGATCCTTTCCCTCTGGAAGACTTGGCCCCCACCTCTGCATCATGTTTCTTCAGAGGTACCTTTTTCATGAGTGTTTCACTCAAGCTAAAACCTACTTTTCATGGATGGAGTTGGTGATTGCTGGAGGAGATTGGATGTTTTGCTCATCTCTGTGCTGCTTGAGGAGGGAAGGTCATATTCTCCATATTAGGGGTGATGAGGTCAATATCCAATGAGTCAACTTTGGTTGAGGTGATGTTACTACCAATACCAATATGTTTTAAGGCCCTGTCCAGAATTTCAAGGATATCAGCATGTTGCACTGGTAGAACCTTATTGTTCTAATCAAAGATCTTTCCAATTTTGTCCCTTCATTCAAGAAGAAAGGGTGCAAGACACTTGAAGTATAGGTGATGTGATCTGTTAGTGCCACCATGTTGTGTGATGTCATGAGTTGAAACTTTGACAGCAAGCACATTGAAAAGTCCCCTCATGCAAAATCTTGCTCTGCCCATTTGTATAAGAGTATATGTTGAAAAGCAACATCCATTTGTGGGCTGTTGTTTGGTCCATCATAGAGAATACAGATGCAGACCATGACATAGAACAGAGACTCCAGGTCATCTTCTGGTCCATGGTCAATAATTTGCTTGGGCTGGCCAATAGCATCAGCCTTAACTAACATTCCTTTGAAGAATCTTGAGGATGCAATAGGATATAAATAGCAATGTTCCCTTGTAAATATGAGTCAATGACATGAGCCATGAAGGGGAAGTATGTACACTTACCATTCCCTTGAATGTGAACATTTCTCCATTGGTTAGCATGGCATAGTCAAAGTCAACAAGAAGACCCTTTCTAAGAGCCAATTCAGCTGGAATTTCTTCAGCATTCATGAGGTTGTTTATCAATTGTCATCTTGATATTAGCTGTGAGATACTTGTAAATGCCTTGAATTCCACAGAGATGTTCAAGTATGTTTGACTCATGTTCAAGTTGGTTGTTATCCATCCAATAATCCTTCCTTGCAAATACTTCTCCAGTTATAGGATCTCTGATACAATAACAGACCATCCTGTGGTCAACTAGACCCTGACTAGCCCATACCATCTTCAGGATATTGTATATCTCCCCATCAGAGCCCAGAACCCAACCAATTGGCTTTGTTGGGATACCTGGCAGGAGAGCAAGTTGCTGCGTATCACTAAAGGGTGAAGAGTGAACATTAGATAGTACCAGCATCAAGATAAGTGGGTGTCTTACTTTTCATGTGTATTAATGGGCCAAGAAATGATCTCACCAGAGTGATTGTAATAATGGAGGCACATGAGATCATGAGCAATTGAAAAGCCAAGGACAAACTGATGCCATGGCTGGCACCATAACATGAGATAGGCTTTGGAATGCAGGGTGAGGGTGATGTGTGACATTGGCATATATTCTTCCTTGGTCAGCTCTATGATAAGTTTAGGATTCTTCCAAGAGATATTATCCAGGAGATGTTTTTGTTTGCTTTTAATGATAATAAGATCCAGTTTGTGTGAGCTGAGAGTGTGGAATACATCAGCAAATACCAGAATTTGCCATAGTACTCATAGTGCTCATAGTAGTCATAGTATTATATAGCATTTTCATAGAAAACTCATAGTATTCATAGTTTCATAGTAGCCATAGTATTCAAAGTATATTCATACATAGTGTTCATAGTGTTCATAGTACATAGTAGCCATAGTAGCCATAGTATTCACAGTATGTTCATAGTGTTCATGATATGTATCCTAATCCTAATCCTAATCCTAACTAATCCTAATCTTGACTAACAGTCTGAACAATCCTAATTCTGACCAATCCTAATCCTCACCAATCCTAATCCTTTCTAATCCTTACCAATCCTAATCCTCACCAATCCTAATCCTCACCAATCCTAATCCTCACCAACTCTAATCCTCACCAATCCTAATCCTTACCAATTCTAATCCTCACCAATCCTAATTCTAACTAATTCTAATTCTGACTAACAATTTGACAGACAATGATGTGATAAGGTGGGTGTGTAGGGATACATAGCAAAAGTGTAGAACAAGTGTATATAAAGTGAACAAAAATGTACACCAAAAGTGTAGTAAAGCAGACTAAATGATGTAGTAAAGGTATGCAAAAGTATTGTAAAAGTGTAGCAAAAGTAGACTAAAAGTGGACTAAGAAAAGAAATGTACCAAAAGTGTAGTCAAAGTGTATCAAAAGTGTAGTCAAAATATATCAAAAGTGGAGTCAAAGTGTACCAAAAGTGTAGTCAAAGTGTAGTAAAAGCGGACTACTTTTACTACACTTTTGTACATATTTGTGTACAAGTCTATTCAGCCCTGTTCAGTCCTGTCCAACTCTGTCCAATGACAAAAATGATTGATGTAATATAGCTTTTATATATTAATTTTAAAAAAGTGTGGTAAAAGTGTCAAAAAGTGTAGTAAAAAGTGTAGTAAAAATGTAGTAGAAATGTACCAAAAGTGTAGTAAAAGTGTGTACCAAAAGTGTAGTAAAAGTGTTTCAAAAGTGTACCAAAAGTGTACCAAAAATGCGGACAAAAGTGTAATAAAAGTGTAGTAAAAGTATAGGAAAAGTGTAGGAAAAGTGTACCAAAAATGTGGACAAAAGTGTAGTAAAAGTGTTTCAAAAGTGTAGTAAAAGTGCAGTAAAAGTGTAGCAAAAGTGTAGGTAAAAAGTGTAGTAAAAATATGCACAAAAGTATAGCAAATATATAGTGAAAAGACTTAGCAAGATTTAATGCTATGTTTATGTTTGTTCTGCCACACTTCAGCCACATTTTTCCAAAAGATTATTGTTTGTATTTATTTGATCCTTAAACATATATAAACCATCCACATTCCAAATCTTTCTCACACTCTTTCTTTT
>JBBPMW010001153.1:0-11514 GCA_038090535.1 Tylopilus alboater | reverse complement strand
GAGGACGAACCAATGTCTATCGAGCCTCTGGATACCGAACAGCAACCACCTCGAGCTGTTGACGAAAGCAACGTGGACGAGGAAAAGGGTGATCCTGACGAGGAGGAAAGCGAGAGCAAGGCCATCGCTCAGCCCGATCTCACCGCTGGTGATGGTGATGCCGGGACGTCCGAGAACGAACTGCAACCCAAGGACAGTGCTCAAGAGGGACAACAAGGTTCTACTTCAGCCCAAGTCGAAATGGACATTGATGGGGGCGAGAGTTCCAGAGAACCCGAGCACAGAGAACAACAGTATGCCTTCAACATCCCTTTGACCATATGATCACTTAGCCCACCCATTCTAGGTCCAGTGACACTGCTGAAAAGCCCCGACCTATTCCTCCATCGGCATCCGACTCCCAACCTCAACCTTTAGACCCTAGCTCCACTGCTGAAGGCACGCAGCGTGGTCCCGCCTACGCTCATCAACCACCTCCTGCTCCATCTCCCAACCCTCTGCGAACCCTCGGGGATGCACTCAAAGAAGTCCAACAACGCTTCGATGAGATCTTTGGACAGGCCGACCAGCCAGAGCCTCTACCAGTCCCCCAGCACGGAGACGCTGAGCAGGTCGAGTATACCCATCAGGAAGACGCGCCAGAGGGCGATGACATGCAGGCGCTCGGTCCCGCGGGCGAGGAGCAAGTCGCAAAATTGAGAGAGCTCAAGTTGGTAGACGAGGGAAACGACAAGGCAGACACCCATTCCATGGACATCGATGAGCTCGACTCTTCAGACAGAAAACAGGATCTGAAGGAGGCGAAAGACGTCGTGATGGAGAGGTTGGAAGCCGACAGAACGGCTGAGCGTCCCGCTCCAGATATCGAGGGCGCCATTGCGCACGTGGAACGAGAGAGCGATGGCACCACTGCCCAATCCCATCGTCTTGCTGATCCATCTGCACCCAAAGCCGAAGACGACGCGGAACCGGAACAGGAAACGCCCTCCTCCGAGGTCGTTCTCAGTGCCTTGACAAATCACGCTGCAAATCCCACCCCCGCCTCTGCCTCGCATCTTTGGACCCTCTATACGACAATGACCACATCCCTCTCTCTGGCTCTCTGTGAATCCCTCCGTCTGATCCTAGCTCCCACCCTTGCAACGCGCCTGAAAGGCGACTTTCGTAGCGGCAAACGCCTCAACATGCGGCGAGTCGTCGCATGGGTCGCAAGCGAGTACACCAAAGACCGGATCTGGATGCGACGCGTGAAACCCAGCGGGCGCGAGTACCAAGTCCTCCTGGCCGTCGACGACTCGGCGTCCATGCGCAACGGGACGGGCGGCGCCATCCACCTCGCGTACCAAACCGTCGTGCTGGTCGTGCAGGCGCTCGGGAAGCTCGAGGTCGGCGAAGTAGGCGTGGCGCGGTTCGGCGAGGGATGGGAGCTCGTGCGTGGGTTCGGTGCGGACGCGACTGGCACGAGTGCGAAAGACTGGGGTGCCTCGCCGACCGAGGGCGGGCGCGTCCTCAACGCGTTCACGTTCTCGCAGTCACGCACGGACGTCGCTGCGTTCCTCGAGGGTTCTCTGTCCGTGCTCGAAGCCGCGCGCGAGAACGCGGGCAGCACGAGCGGGCGGGAGCTCTGGCAGCTTGAGATCATCATTTCGGACGGCATCTGTCAGGATCACGAGCGGTTGAGGCGGATATTGAGGAAAGCAAGAGAGATGAGGGTGTTGGTGGTGTTCATCGTCATCGATGCGCTCAACAATGCGCCGTCCACGTCGTCTAGCGAGCATCAGTCCTCCATTCTGACGCTCTCCCAAGTCTCCTACAAGCCTTCGCCCACTACAGGTACGATGGAACTCACGATGGAACGTTACTTGGACTCTTTCCCCTTCGAATACTATGTCGTGCTTCGGGACGTGGAGGCTTTGCCAAGGGTCTTGGCGGATACGCTGAGAGAATTCTTCGAAAGAGTGAACGAGGAATAGATTATTATTTACGAGTTTTCCTTCGTATCCACCTAGCTAATCTGCTCTAAATGAAGTGAAATATTAGATCTGCGTGCTCGACAGTAAACTACTGGATTATGGTTCCATCCTCCTGGCCTGAAGCGCAGCGATGTATCATAGATCGACGTACTTGTCCCAAAAGCCAGCAGTCCCGTTGTTCGGCGTCGCCCAAGCTTCGATACCAAGCAATCGCATGACAAGGTTGTAAAGCTCGACGTTCGCGAACCCGGGCATGATATAGGTGCCGTCGGTCACAGAGTGCCAAGCAGAGAGTTGGGTATCGGTGGAGCAAAGCTTGGCACCGTGCGAAAAGGGACCATGGGCGACGAATATCGCGTGCATGGCAGGTACCTCGTTGTCCCAGCCGTGATTCTTTGTCGGGCAGCAAGATCAACGCACGGATCGGTGGAGAGGAAGATAGCTTACACCAAAGATCTCATCTTCACCCAGCGCCTTGCTTGTCAGGGCATGCCCGAACTCTGGCACAACCCAGATAGGAGCGATCCGTTCGCTTGCGGAATAGTGGTAGCGAGGGGGCATGGCTGTTGCTCCCTCAACGGGCCCTGTACGAGAATACTTCATCTTTCTCAGGTCTAAAGGGATTACGACGCAGGTGCATACCGCCAGCATACGTATCTGTGATATACACTTGGAACTTGCCACTCAGTTGTGGATCATTGGATGCATGAACGAGCTTCTCCAAGACAACGCGTTCGTCTGTTTCTTCCGAGAAGCGAAGTCCAAAGGAAGGCCAGCCATCATGGTGCGTGACATTGTTCCATGTATCGCCTATGCGGTTAAAGAATCAGTTGGTCTTTCATTCATCGAGAAACTGGAAGAGAATTTTCTAGGGGAGACAAACGTACCAAGTATGTCGTCTCCATCTAAGTAAATCCATTCGACATCATGGGTATCGGCCATTCCATGGTCACTGACAAAGATCACATCTACTATTTGAGACAGATTGCGCGCAAGGAGCGAATTATGAAGATCGTGGGCGAAAACATCGATCTTGGCAAGTGTTTCCTGTGGGCGTGATGATTGAGACATGAGAACATCGTTCTGGACGCATAAACATCAATGACGGACTCACATTCACCAAGGCAGACATAGGCCCTGTCCTATGTCCAGCCTGGTCCAACGATGGTTCGTATGCTATCCTCTGATAAACAACCACTGCGTTTCATGTGCCAGGAATCGCTTACTCAGAATGAGCTCTGGTCTCTTCTCGACATCCCCAATATCCACCCACTCTAGTATCTGATCTAACTTTTCCTGAAGGGGAACTTTATCGCGCCAAGGAACGAAATAAGTTGGAGAGGCTCCCGAGAGCGTGTCAGGTGGCCCGGGCCTATGACACGTGAAGATCGAACATACAAGCATAGTGAGGAAGGAGACGCACCACATTTGATTCGCAGTAACGACGCCGGCACGTCCGGCCGTCTCCCACATCTGTTTCGTTGGTTCATGAACAGAGTCAGCTGTGAGTACAAGGCAGCTTACTGGCTCGCCTAACCACCAAGCGGGCAAGGACATGATCTCGAAGCGGTTGTACCAAAATTCCCTGTCCGTTACGGGGTCCCAAAAGTTCTAAGACGTGATGTCGTCAATCATTGTCAGTAGACGACACGTTGAACGCACATTGGCGACTATGCCGTGTGATTCGGCATACAAACCGGTCCTGTAGAGTTGACGTCAGACGACGGAGAACAGGCGACCAGATGTAGCCTACATTAAAGTCCAGTGGTTCCTAGACGTCACAACGTCAGATGTGCAATAACCCGGTTTCGACTGGGACTCACGGGAAGGTCAATGTCTGGCAAAGCGACTCAGTAGTAGAAAAGAACGGAGAGAAAATCGACTGACTGGAAATATAGGTTTCATATATTTCGCTCTCAGTCCCTGTTGGCTGATATCTAATAAATGGGGGGTCAAGCCACGGTCGAGGTAGCTTGCGCTGTGGTCGAGATGAGAATGTGAACGAGAGCGGCTACGACGAATGACTTGCCTCAGACCATCTATGGAGATGAGAATGACGGTCCTCTTGAACTCGTGAGTCCCATTCGAGAAACGCGCTGCGTCTCTCGTCGGCTGCTGGGACGTCTGCGTGCCAAAGTATGCAGCGCCACCGACGGCGAGGACGACGAGGGCAGTGAGGGAGGTGAGTATCTTCCAGGTGGGAAACTTTGCGGGTGGAGTTGGCTGGAGCTGGACATCGTCGTCGTCCAGGAGCGGACGCTCTTCGTCGCCGTTAGCCCAAGTCATGGTTGTAACACAAGGCAAGAGCGAACCCAAACAGGAGGGGTCTGTAAAATGTGGCTGTGCACCGTTTTACCGCCTCGACGTCGACATGTCTCTCTTCGTACTCCCGGCGTTCGTCCGCTCGCTCATCGCACACATCGGAACATGGCTCATATATTTGTTTCTCGACATCCTCGCCACTGGGCCCATGCCGAGACACATCGCGTTCGTCATGGACGGAAACAGAAGGTATGCCAGGAGGTTAGGCAAACAAGGCAAAGACGGCCACCCAGATGGATTCGAAAATCTGCTATGGGTGTGTGTCCGTTGCAAACAATGGGTCCATTCACGCCCTCATGTATCCCCCGTCTAGGTCCTAGAGCTCTGCCTACGCCTACGCATCCGTTGCGTGACCGTGTACGCGTTTGCAATCGAGAACTTTAACCGACCCAAAGAAGAGGTGGACACGATCATGCAGCTAGCTGAGGAGAGGCTCGTCGAGATTGCGCAGCGCGGGTACGTATGCATTCTGCTCCCGTTTGGCGAGTTTCATTCAAGGTGCTCGGTAAAGGGAGATACTCGATCGACATGGCGTACGCTTGAACGTGCTAGGAAGACGGGAGCTGCTCCCTTTGAACGTTCAGGCAGCCGTCGAAAAGGCGGAGAACATAACCCGGCATAACGACGCGTGCGTTTGTTTCTTGCTCGTCCGCGCGACTCGCTCCCATGCCATGGTAGTGCGATCCTCAACATTTGCGCGCCGTATGCGTCGCAAGACGAGATTACGACGGCCGTCGAGAGTGTCATTCAGGAAGCGATCGACGCCGGCGACTTGGATGGCAGGTGAGTACGCTCACTACTATTCATTCAGCCTCTGACTCTGGACCTCGTCGCTCAGCACGATTACCGAAGATTCCATCGACTCCCGCCTATCGACTTCCCTCGCAGGTAGTCCCCCACTCGACGTCTTTGTACGCACAAGCGGGGTCAGACGGTTAAGTAACTTCTTGACCTGGCAGGTAAGCCCCGGATATGTTCCCATCTCGACCCTGCTCACGCAACCACAGTGCTGTGAAAACACACAAATGCACATGGTGGACACGTATTGGCCTGAGTTTGGAATCATTAATCTTGTTCCCATATTACTCGAGTACCAACGAAAAGTATGGAACGAGAAACGGTAGTAGACTGCTATGCATGACTGCGTATTACGTAACGCACGACTTGTATCAAGGGAGTGTTACGGCGTCGCTCTACTGAACGCGACCATGTCGATGCTAGACAAGTTCAGACGGGGAGCACAGCGAGCGGGCATGCAAGCCACCGCCTTCGTCAAAGAGGGCTCCTCCCGCGTCGCCTCTGGCTCGCGCGACTTTGTCCAAGGTTTCACCCTCCCAGGCGAGGCAGAGAAAGCTGCCAAGATTCTCGCCAGTTTCCTTGGTCAGTACCCCCCTCTTAGCTCGAATTTTCCGAGGGAACCCCTCTCACGCGCGGCACTCCCCAGCCAATCCCAACGACCCCGAGTCTGCACTCAACTCGATCCCCAAAGCAGTCTTGCAGCACGCACGCGGTACGTCCGACCAACCCCTCCTCCGAGTCATCCAACCCAACCACCCCATTTTAGGCCTCGCCGTCTTCCAGGTGATCAAAGCCGGCTTCATGTTCTCCGGAAAAGCCGGCTCCGGTCTCGTCATCGCCCGTCTCCCAGACGGCTCCTGGTCCGCCCCCTCATGCATCGCCACGGGCGGCCTCGGATGGGGCCTCCAAATCGGGGCCGACATCACCGACTTTGTCATCGTCCTCAACTCGGAAGACGCCGTGCGCGCGTTCTCCATCGGCGGGAACGTCACCATAGGGGGCAACGTCAGCGCCGCTGCGGGCCCGATCGGGACCGGCGGGAGCGTCCAGGCGAGCTTGGCACACCCCGCGAGCATGTTTTCGTATTCGAAGAGTAAAGGTGGGCGGATTGCATTTGGCATGGCCCTCGTGCGGGACGGACGCTGACGGGGTCGCGATAGGTCTCTTTGCGGGCGTGTCGCTCGAGGGGACGGTCTTGATCGAGCGCAAGGATGCGAACCGTGATTTCTATGGGTCATCGGTGCCGGCACGGGATATTTTGGGTGGGCGGGTTCCCCCGCCGGAAGTGGCCTCGAGGTTGTATGAGATCATCGAGGCCGCCGAGGGTCTAGACGAGACAGGCGTCCCCGACGCAGCATACTACCCAGGCACCATCAGCCAACATATCCCGGCAGAAGGCCACCAGACCGTTTTCGATTCCGAGGGGCACTAGGTGAGCTGAATGTGGTGCGGACGAGCAAATGGAAACGAAGACGATATTCACGACCGTTCTTGTTTTTCCACATTTCCTGGTTCCTGTGCTTTTGCTTGTGTTGAACTATTTTTGATATCCGGGATTAATCTCCTTTGTTCATTCCAAGACTATACTATGCTACTCTCGAGAAACCAAGCAACATTTAGTTACATTATGCCACATCTCCAACAATGAGTGACCTCCAGCGCCACTCGTCATTCAAGGTTTGAGCACCAGACGCCCCTGTCGTGAACTCGTTATTGGGATCCGACTCCCACGTCACTTGGCCATTGTAGATCCTGATGTATTTGTACTGGATCACACTATTCGCGGGTAAATTCACCGTTGCTAGCAACCGTTCGTCAGACATCCTGAACAAGACAAGGGTACGACATACTGCTCCATATTGGGTGGTTGGCAGAGGACAAGAGAATAGGGTTGGAGATGCTCCAGCTTCCCAGGGCGCTGACCGACCCGGTAAGGTATATGTTCTCTATTGTGTTGTCAGCATCCCCTGCCGTAGCAATGAGGGTCACGCACCTCCCAAGACCGTGGTTGCATCGACGTTGAACTCGACCGACACCGTTGGGGCATTGCTCGTCAAACATGAACTCGAGACGGACAGTCCCTGTGCACCCCAACTCGCCGAAGTCTGTCCTGCGCGAGCAGCAAAGACTGTCAATGCAGATGCATAGCTCCATGTGAGATCAATGGCGCTGAGAGGTGTGCCATTACTCCTGCTATATTGCTCTGCGAGCGCACCACTGGAAGGGGTATACTGTGCGCCAATGGCTATGAATCCGTCAGCAAAGTTCTTGATGGCAGTGGTGAGAGAAGTAAACGTCGACGAGGAAGCGGAATAAGTGCCAATGGTGAGCGAAGTGTTGAATTGCTGGAAGAAGCCGAGGGAGGTCGAAGTGACTGTGAGAGACCCTTGGTTGTTCCAGACGGTGAGGGCATCGTAGAGCTGCTCTGCAACTGCAAAGGTGGTGAGGTACCATGGCTAGACGAGGTGAGACTGGAGTTGCAAAGTTGGGTGGAGCACTCACGTTGCCGCCCTGGTAGACGTCCTCGGGATAACGACCTGTAGCGACTGCAGCGTTGGCGGTGATGCCAAAGTTGATGTTATATATATAGCGGAAGGAATCCACATAGGTCTTTAGATTGGAGAGTGCCTTGTCTGAACAAGGCTGGAAAGTGGTGTCGTCGCAACCTGCATTGACGTCAAAGATGTGTATGGAAGCCAGGACAGAGTTTGCATCGATTCCGGAGCGACCACCGCCGGTGTTGGCGGTCATGAAACCGGGAGACGGAGTCCAATAAGACTGTGGTTGCAAGGTTGAACGGGTGGTCGCGTGGAAGAAAAGGAAATACATGCCTGGAGGAAACAGAGGATATTGTTGGCCTGGGTTATGTATTGGCTCGCGGTGGATGACTGCCCAAGGGCGGTGGCGAGCGTCGCTCCCTGACGCAAAGCACGATGCTGTACGGCGGAGGTAAAAAAGGAGGACGAGTCGATCTCCTCCCAGAGGTCAAAGGTGGACTGGTTCCAGTTGTTTGCGACATAGTTGAGGTCGAGTGAGATGACAGGCCAGAGGGTGCCTGTAACATAGGATGTGTTTCCGTTTGCAATGAGCCAGTTGGCGTAGGTGATGATGGCGGTGGACCGGAGAGCAGGTCCGTCGCGTTGAGGACGACCCCAAGAGCCTTCAAAGGCTGTTTCGTTGATGTAAAACTTTGGCTCGCCGAGCCCACCTGTGGATACGGTGCCGGATGGGTTGGTGACCTGTTGAATGTTTGCCTCTGCCTCAACGAACATGTCGATGAGGGCCCTGAGGGAGGTATCTTGATCGAAGGTGTACTGGTCGATGAGGGTCTTGAAAACGAGGGACGCATCGCGGACCCATGTGTAGAGGTAGTTTGGGTTTTCGGTGCTGGGACTGGCGATGACCACGCCTGACTAGTAGGAGAGTTGGTACTTATCGGCTGTGCAAGGAGAGTGTGCTTACGTATGCACCAGAGGACAGCGAACCAGACGGGCCGATGTTGGCGAGAAGGCCTGCCTTTGCAGCGGGTGACTCTGTAGTGATGTACGAGTCGACGGGGCTGCACACCGCTCGAGCGGTGCACAGACCGAGCACGGAGAGCAGGAAGCGACGCATGGGGGGGTTTGGTCGCCCGGGTATACTTATATGTGTGGGGTATTTTGAACTCGTAATCGCCGACTGAAGGTCGGCGCAAGCAGGAGGTCGGCGCAAGAAGGGTCGGCGTAAAACCTTGCTTGCATTTGAAAAAGCGTTGGTAGGACGGTGAATTCGCTACACTGTTCATTCCTGCTAACTTCATGTTTTCTGCCTCCTTTGTGTGCTTCTACCATATCGCCATCACTTCTGAATCGTCCAGTTTGCGTAATCTGTCATCCACCACCCAATCTCGGAGAATGCGAAGATTATTGCTTTCCCGGCTGCGCGAAAGTGCGACATACAGATTAAAAAGATTAAGTCATCTGCTTGGTGGCGTAGCAACATCGACGATAACGGAGGGTAAGGTCTGGCCTTGTGCTCTGTAATCGGTACAGGTGTATGTACGCAACAGCAGCGGTGATTGGCAATTGGGTCTAGTACCTCGTACTAAGTCCGACCGAACTTGGAAGCCTTTCGGTGTCCGAACCACAGACGTTACAGCCGTGTGAGGACCAGATTTAATAATGCCAAGGCTGTAGGATCGCTCCTCGGAGGACCAACGGTCTCGTCCGGTCAGAGCCCACACAACACAACTCGTAATTGCCTGAGGACAGTACACCGTTCGTACGCAGACCAACCCTATTGACTCATGTTTGACACTGTTGACATTCTATTGGACCTTATCGTCGATAGTTGGACCCTACTTATGGTCAATACGAGACGGCAAGAGGTTGCTCATCGAATGCCCAATTGTGCATGGCGAAGGACCAGATCACACGGACCCCGGATTTCTGTGTGGTGCCGCATGGGAACGGAAAAACGCCGGCTCGACTGGGAACGGTCAGGTTGGCCCGGCTGGCTAGTGGGATCACACCTCTTATCACTATTAGGTAGCGTCTTATCGCTGAGCGCTGAGTAGCAAGTCTCACTACTCCCCACCTTCCCCCATATTTATATTTAACCCACCAATCTCTCGCTGGGTCGCTGCCAGTGCACGCATACCCTCTGTTGGTCACTGCCCTTGCTAAACGACTCGAACGCCGCATATCCCCCCGTGTCAAATTAGTCGTATTACGTAACGCGTGGAGTGTTACGACGTCGCTCTACTGAACGCAACCATGTCGATGCTAGACATGTTCAAACGGGGAGCACAGCGAGCGAGCATGCAAGCCACAAGACTGTGGTATCTACGCTACTCTCGAGAAACCAAGCAACATTTAGTTACATCATGCCAGATCTTCAGCAATGAATGACATTCAGCGCCACGCGTCATTCAAGGTTTGAGCACCAGACGCCCCCGTCGTGAACTCATTGTTGGGATCCGACTCCCACGTCACTTGGCCATTGTAGATCCTGATATATTTGTACTGGATCACACTATTCGCGGGTAAATTCACCGTTGCTAGCAACCGTTCGTCAGACATCCTGAATAAGACGAGGGTACAACATACTGCTCCATATCGGGTAGTTGGTAGAGGACAAGAGAATAGGGTTGGAGGTGCCCCAGTTTGTCAGGGCGCTGACCGACCCGGTAAGGTATATGTTCTCTATCATGTCATCAGCATTTTCTACCGTAGCAATGAGGGTCACGCACCTCCCAAGACCGTGGTTGCATCGACATTGAACTCGACCGACACCGTCGGAGCATTGCTCGTCAAACATGAACTCGAGACAGACAGTCCCTGTGCACCCCAACTCGCCGAAGTCTGTCCTGCGCGAGCAGCAAAGACTGTCAACGCAGATGCGTAGCTCCATGTGAGATCGATGGCGCTGAGAGGTGTGCCATTACTCCTGCTATATTGCTCCGCGAGCGCACCACTGGAAGGGGTATACTGTGCACCAATGGCTATGAACCCGTCAGCAAAGTTCTTGATGGCGGTGGTGAGAGAAGTAAACGTCGACGAGGAAGCGGAATAAGTGCCAATGGTGAGCGAAGTGTTGAATTGCTGGAAGAATCCGAGGGAGGTCGAAGTGACGGTGAGAGACCCTTGGTTGTTCCAGACGGTGAGAGCGTCGTAGAGCTGCTCTGCAACTGCAAAGGTGGTGAGATACCATGGCTAGACGAGGTGAGACTGGAGTTGCAAAGTTGGGTGGAGCACTCACGTTGCCGCCCTGGTAGACGTCCTCGGGGTAACGACCAGTAGCAACTGCAGCGTTGGCGGTGATGCCAAAGTTGATGTTATATATATAGCGGAAGGAATCGACATAGGTCTTTAGATTGGAGAGAGCCTTGTCTGAACAAGGCTGGAAAGTGGTATCGTCGCAACCTGCATTGACATCAAAGATGTGTATGGAAGCGAGAACAGAGTTTGCGTCGATTCCGGAGCGACCGCCGCCGGTGTTGGCAGTCATGAAGCCGGGAGATGGAGTCCAATAAGACTGTGGTTGCAAGGTTGAACGGGTGATCGCGTGGAAGAAAAGGAAATACATGCCTGGAGGAAACAGAGGATATTGTTGGCCTGGGTTGTGTACTGGCTCGCGGTAGATGACTGGCCAAGGGCAGTGGCGAGCGTCGCCCCCTGACGCAAAGCACGGTGCTGTACGGCGGAGGTAAAGAAGGAGGACGAGTCGATCTCTTCCCAGAGGTCAAAGGTGGACTGGTTCCAGTTGTTTGCAACATAGTTGAGGTCGAGTGAGATGACGGGCCAGAGAGTTCTCGTAACATAGGATGTGTTTCCGTTTGCAATGAGCCAGTTGGCGTAGGTGATGATGGCGGTGGACCGGAGAGCAGGTCCGTCGCGTTGAGGACGACCCCAAGAGCCTTCAAAGGCTGTTTCGTTGATGT
>JBBPMW010001152.1:0-11531 GCA_038090535.1 Tylopilus alboater | reverse complement strand
TATCTCGCGTATGTACCATCCCGCCCGGAGGACTTGAAGATGATCGGCTCGGCAAGTAACGAAAGTCGACCGTATGGAGAAGAGTCCCACGATAATCGGGGACCTGACGGGGACAAACTTGAACAAAATGATATGGCTCGCTACGTTACAAGAAGGGTGCTAACGAAGTCCCTACGATCCACTCAAAGACATACCACCCCATCGATTTCGCAACCGATACCGTGGCGCTAAAGAAAGCCGTGAGACTACTAGAGGGTGCCTGCCAGCAGCTATGTGCGTCATTGGCGCCACCGCAGCACACTGTCCACAATGTGAGTCGTTTATCAGAGAAGTTCCGACGGAGGTAATAACTAAGCGATCTTTACATCATCAAAGTATGCATTGTCCTTTGAGTGGGCATGTGTGGGCGTCGTTATTCGTGCAAAGGTTGCGGATGCCCTAGGGAAGTATCCAAAGGGTCTTCACGTCGATGAGCTTGCCAAGCTGGTCAATTTGGAGAAGGGGAAGCTTGCTCGAGTGCTCCGTCTCCTTGCGACCAAGGGGTGCTTCACTGAAGGTAAGGATTTTTTCCCCCGCCTGGCGCAGTCATTGTCTTGCATCTCCCGACTTACCTCCAACCTCAGCCGCGCCAAATACCTTTGCCAACAACCGTATCTCACTAATTACACGCTCGAACTCCAACCCCGGGGCTCTCTCGCGCCTCGAGGCGGTGGATGTCCCCCAAGGTGCAGTTGTGCTGTACGAAACGATGACAGAATCGGAATATGCGACAAGTTATGATCCCAACAAGGCACCCCTTATCTATGCACTTGAAAAGAAGGGCTTCAAGGGCGGTTTCTTTGATTGGATGAAGCAGGACGTAAGCCCTTTCCCCTTGGACGATTTTCTGTCGTTTGGTGTGGGATGTCTGTTTACTGACTTCTTGGTATCTTCAGGCTGAGAAACGCGAAGTAAGAAGTTTAGGCATCATTTCACGGATCGGTGTCTCATATTTTTGAGTAGAACTTTCACCGTGCCATGATTGGGCTTGGCGATGTCACGGGCGCTCTCTCCGTTTTACACCGTAAGTGGATAGTTGCCTTGCTTTCCTCCCGGCCATCAACGACATCATTTCATAGACTATCCATGGAATGAAGTGAAGACTGTTTGTGATGTCGGTGCCAGTGTCGGCACAGTTTCTTTGCCTCTTTCGAGAATGTATCCGCACCTGAAAATCGTTGATCAAGACTTACCCGAGGCCTTAGTTCAGGCAAAGGATGTGAGGATGTGTTCTTATCTTTCAATCAGCTTGTCTGTGTATCGCAAGACTTTTGTCTTCGCGCCCATGTGACGACTACGGAGAGCTAACTTTGTCGCGTAACACAGGTCTGGGTCAAGGAAGCGCCAGAAGCACTGCAAAACGGCCAGGTTAAACTCGTTCCTCTGAACTTCTTCGAAGAAAATCCCGTCAAGGACCAAGACGTGTACTACGTATGTCTTGGATACCTTGGTCTTCCTTCGGGTCTGATGGTTCCTGGTTTCGATGTGCATCTAGCTTCGCAACATCATTCACGACTGGCCCGACGCTGAGGCTGCGATTATCCTGAAGAACGTGAGAAGTGCTATGGCTCCCTATAGTCGGTTGCTGATCCGTACGTCCCTGCTCTCCTTATACACAAATTTCTTATTCGACCTGACATGCTAAATTTCCTGCGCTGTAAACAGATGACTACGTCTTGACTTCTGCCAGCCGCGATCCCAACGCGAAATCATTTGGCGCAGATGTTGCACCCGAACCATTGTTGCCCAACTTTGGGAACGGGAACAACCGGATGTATCAACAGGACCTCAACATGTGGCTTATACATAATGCAAAGGAGAGGACACTTGACGAATCAATTGCTTTGGGGTGAGTCGTTGTCCTCGCTTTTTTATGACCTGTCCCTACTTTGGTCCAGCATTGCTGACGACGTGCTTTTTCAGGTCCGCAGCTGGTCTTCGGTTGGAGAAGGTGTATGACCTTGCCGAGTCTGCGGTGCTCGAGTTCAGGATGGTTGCCTGATGGAGAGACTACTATGTCGGCCACCATTCCGCGTTCATACGTTCAATAGAAGCCCCACTCATCACCGCCCGATGGCAAATCAATTTCGCCAGTCTTCTTTCGCACACGATGGCACTCGCATGTGGAATGCGCGCGCTAGTAGCCACACTGTAGCTTCCATATTTGGACATCGACGCACCTACCGATGCGCCTTCCACTGCCGCTTCCCTCCAGTCTCGTAGTACCTACTCGACTTTAGCCCCTACTCATTACCTTCTCACGCAAGCGCACGCTCGTTTCGAGCATCGTTGCTACCTGACCTGCCCCATCCTGTCATCACATGCTACCCTAACACCTTTTTTTCTATACATTGCGTTGCGTCGGTACCCGTGTGCCCTTGGTGTATCGTCACGTTCCCTGGTGGAATATCGTGTTTCAAAACCCGAATCAGGTATTCGTCATAACACTCGTGCATATATGCTTCGCGTTCGGATCTTCGAAGGAAAAAGAACGTGGACATCATCGCAACGTGGTGCATCTTCCTTTGTTGGCAAGTTTGATCCCATCCCCTGATATGATTGATTTTTTTCATGAACTGCACAGGCTCCAACAATGATCCTGGATATCGTTAGTCTCCGACACTTCGACTGGCTGGCAGGTGATCATATCTCAGAGGCATAAACACCGCCCTTCAGGGCCTTCACTGCTTCACCGGTACAATGTTGGCCCATTCAATGCCCATCACGTCCACCTCTCTAGCGCGATAATCGCTTATGTGACGTGACGAAAGTGATCCACACCACACAGTAATGTAGGCCTGGTCAAGGTCTGGCATGAGATTATAAGCCCTGGCGAATGCAATGCCAAACAATGATGGGCTGACCATCATTGGCACTATTGGCACAATTTGTACGAGATCTCCAGGACTTGACATGGCCATCTCGACTGATGTCTTTCTGGTAGTTATGGGCAATGGTATATACTCTAGGACACACTCCATCTGGATCTTGGGATCTTGGTAAGGTCTTATGAAATGTGTGGTTTATCACAACCCGTGATAAGACATTGAGAATGTATAGCGGGTGTATTGATTATACCTCCTTAGGAGGGAATCTCACGGCGGGTACGGGTTTTTGCACAGGTAGTATGACCGTCCGCGTCACCATGATCTTAGCCCTCGCCCTCGTCCTCGTCCTCACGATCGCTGGTGGGGACAGTGAAGACTAATGTCGACCTCACACGCCCTCTCCCTTGCCTGACGACCACGCGACGCAGATGCGATGGACAACGCGACGACAACAACATGCTGTCGCGCTCGTCGTTATCGTGCTCGTCCTTGCGCTCGTCCTCGCGCGCCCTCATACCCTCACCCTCACGCTTGACCCCCACCCGAGCACGCGCTCGCTCGCTCCTCACGACGCATCCTCTCCCTCTCGTCTTCCCTAATTATACCAGTATCATGATAGCTCATTATGCCAGCTGCCGACTTGAATCCTGGTCGAGTGTATGTAAAATATCGGTAGTAGAAGGTCAAATTACATTGCGCTAGAAACAAATATCAGAGCCGTCGTCATCACAAGTATCACCCCCATCGCCCTCGCTGTCGCTGCCATCTTCAGCCTCAGCCTCATCCTCGTCCATGTCCTCGTCCATGTCCTCGTCCTCCCCTTCCTCATTATCTGGATCCAAACTCCTATCTTCCGCGGGCTCTCTCCTCGAAGTGGGTTCATTGTCTTCTTCATTGTCCACGTGTACGTTGTCAACCCCCAGCCCATGTGCATGCCTTTCTAAGAACACAGCATCGTGACCGATGCCAATCCCTGCGAAGCGCGCAAACATGTCTCGGTCGGCAAATCTGCGTCCATTAGTGTACACCAGTTAAATACAACGAAAAAATTACACTCACATATTCACATAATATCCCGCCCAATCATCAGTTTCGTCTTGCAGTCTGGCTACGGACTGGCCCCTCCGTAATAGTTGATCGGTGCGACCGTCGGCAAATGCTGGTATGAGGTGACAACCACGGATCGCTAGAGAGGGATCCAAAAAGCCAAAGGCAGGGCTGTCTCCTTGTTCGGGCACGAAACCGACCTTAGGAAGTGCACAGTGCCTGAATCCCCACTTGTGTCCTGGATCAATCCCAAGCCAATGGACCCAAAGCACCTCTAGCGTCTCCTTTGAACGGCTAACACCACCTGGACAGAAGTGGACCTCGACGTGGAATGCTTTCAACAGCTGACAGTACCAGAAGGGGTGACGGTCGGGATCTTCTTCCCTTGACAATGTCATAAGAAAAGAATGGCCGTCAGGTCGTAGACAATCATAGGCCCGGCGAATATCGTAGCTTGTGTAGTTGATCCGAAGAATTCTGGATTCGACCACACGGTCGAGGTTGAGGAGCCGCATTTCGTTTCGCTGCTCCGGTGTGAACGACCGCTCATCGCCATCAAAATCAAGGCTGAGCAGCCTCGACAGCATGTGGTCCTTCAGACGCGTCGTGAAGTTCAGCTGGGAGGCATGTAAGTAGGTGCGAGAGGTACACATGACAGTCTCACTTCGATAGCTGGGTCATCAGCGTGCTGGGAGAGGAACTGTGGGAGACTGAAAACGTTGTCTTTTCGTCCCTGGCTTGCCATCGAGTGATGCAACATGAGCGACACATCAATAGCCTGCACATCCGTATCTGTCAACATGTCACGCAACCCTTGCCGTTTCAGCAGGGTTTGTCGACGTTCTTGCCTCGCGAATTGCTCCTCAACATCCTTCTTGTTTGACCGACTGTACATCCTCTTGATCATACGGTGGGCCAGCTCACCCTATCGAATTATTCCCATTAGTTCGGGTTCTCGTAAGCGAAGTGAGATCTGCAGTTGACTCACGACATGGGTGGTGTACGAGTCTGTCGTGCCGAACATTTTTATCATGTCGACATAGTCGCCCAGAGCATGAAACTTATAGATGTCGAGATTGAACGTCTTCGGGAGTGAGGTTGGTCGTGGTTCTTTCTTTCGATGGCCAGCGGCGTGCTCAGCTATTTCCCTCCTCTGCCGTTGCGCAGCTTCCTTGGGTAGTTCATGGGTGTGAAATGCAGCACATGTGTGTCGTTTAAAACGACGCAGCTGATTGCCGAGGTGCCGTAAAGATTGCTGAAGTAGCACAAGGGAGTCGTCTGTGTGCATCCGAAGCTTGGCCAATGCATGCCATTCACAGAGTCGGAATAGCAGGGTTTGAATGCTCGAGTCATGGGGAGGAGGGAAAAGCCCTTCAAATACGGGGATGGCACACTGGATCACAACACGTCGGAGCAAAACACGTCGAGCACCATCAGCCAACCGGCATTCAAACGAACAATCACTGTACCTTGAGCACCTGCTCAAAAAACCATGCCGGTCGCTGACTCGTGTCAGCAACGTCAGGTGGAAAACAGCGGATGGTGTTGAGACTGAAGGAAGAGATTTGCGTGAACCTAAGATAACGCATGTCAGCAACTGCTTCGCGGAAGTCCTTCAGCTTTACCGTTCGTTAAGTATCTCAATCCTGCGAGGATCAACAGCATACACTATTCGGAGCAAGTGTTTCAGAACGCTCTTCAGGACTCCAAGCTCGAACTCATGCAACAAATCCACAACCAGGTGGCTGAAGAGGTTGAAGCCCAAGGGTGACAGTTGCTCGCAAAAAGTGTTCTGGGAATTATTGTAAGGTTACTGACAGTGTAACGTCAGTCGAGAGTGTTCATACCAGGGTGGGGACCAGGGATTCGTTTTTGAGAATAGTTTCTACGGTTGTACCTTTTAGAGGCCGGCCAAACTCATAGATTGCACGTCGCGCGAGTGCAATCTTCTCATGAAGGTAAGTTCTGGCATAAGAAATCCTGGCCGCCAGGTCTCTGACGAATCCTGTGCGATGAAACATCGATTTGGGGACCAGGCAGTGAGGACAAGGGCAGAGGCCTTTGTCCCGAATGGTGGCGAGCAGGACCCTTCGTGCAGTTCAGCGTCAAGAACACAAGCACGGGATTCATGATGGGACCACTCACTTTTCAGGATAGTCAGCGGAGTAAGTAAATATCCGGGGATAAACTCTCCTGAGGATCCCATCAAAGCACTTCACAACAACGCCATTCTTGTAAGCATCGATGAATTCATCATCGAGTAAAATCTTCCAGATTGCTTGAATGAGTTCTTGCTTGCAATGTGTGAGAAGGTCGCGGTTGTCTTTCTTGTCAGAGATGGACGATAAGAACTTCTTGAAGGACTCTGGCAGCTGAGGCGTATAATGAGGCAGTGCAAGCAGAGCATGACGAGACATTCGACATACCGAAGGGATGAAGGCAATCGGATGACAACAACCTGACTGTGGGTTGGCTCGGGCATATTTAGAGAGGTTTCCGAAAAAAAGATAAATGGGCCAAGCGGACGTATGACTGAACTGTGCGAGGTGTGTGGAATTGGACCAGAACATGAGACCTGCAACCACCTTTTCCAGCTTGCAGCCGTCATCTCTTTTCTGTTTCATTATCTCGTCTTGGGCTTGGTTCCATGCGTCGGAGGTGTATAGTTCATCGTAGACACGCTGCTCGCGCCCGGTGACCGGGGACTTCCAGAGCTTCTTGAAAGGGGTGAGATGGAAGCTCTTCGAGGATGCCTCCGCAAATACTGCGCGGACAACGTCAAGGATCGGTCTGTAACGAAACCCGTCGATGGTAAATATCCTTCCATTACCTTCCTTATTCTTCTCCCTGGTTGGCACCGATATGTTGACACTCGTGCATTGCCACTTATCAATTCCGAACGGATCATCCCGAGGGATCTCCTTCTGAGCTGCTTCCATCCGGCAGGTCTCCCTGGAAGCGTGAAAGTTGGTCAAGTCGTGGATGTTGAAGTCCGGGGCTTGGAGAACGTCATGGACCAGTCGGGTGACTTCCGGATTGGACTTGTGAGCGCTACCGCTCTCTTTCCACCTCATGAGCCGCCAGATGGACATATTGGACCAGGGCCACGGTGGTGAATATCCGCCTGCCTCACCATCAGCTGAGTTGGGGTGGATGGGCTCATTGGTTCGACACAGCTCCTCCACAGAGAGGTAGGAATCGGGATCGTGCGATGGACGATGGCGGTAGGCACGTGCGATGCCGAACCTATTGAATTGCGTACGAAAGGAATCGAATACATGCAGAACCACACGCGGCAACATGGAGCTGGAAGAGGTGCCTGAGGGTGCCTGAGGGTCGACTGCAGGCAACGGAGGCTCGGGCAGCAGGTCTCGATACCTGGCAGGAAGTTGTCGATTGCGTGGTGGAAGGCGTGGCTCGGGGGTGGAGTTGGCGTGCCCATCTGACGTAGATTGCATAGGTGGTTTGGGGGTGGGACCAGGTAGGTGTGGCGGAGAACCGTGTGTGTCTTGGTGGTCGCCATTCAAAGGTTGACTATCAACGCCCTGGAATGGAAGTTAGTGGGATGACCAATAAAGAATGGGTGACAAGTACCCGAGATTCATCTGTGGCCTGTCTGACCCGCTTCGACGGAGGCTCCTCGGTCAAGCGAAAGGTCGTGCTCGCTCGGGAGATACGCTCTGCTTCCGCCGTGGCATAGATACCGCATGTTTTGCGATGCTGCGTTAAACCTCTCTGGGCCTGGAACGTCCGAGGACAGTCGGGATGGCATTTAAAGACAGAGAACATCAGTAGTAAGAAAGACAGCCAAACTATAGGCGAAATACGATACATTGGAACGTGCCGTCAAAGCAGCACATTCGGGAGGGTTGACTGGGCAGAGGAACGATCGATCGTGGCGAGCAACCAGGCTTTTATGAGGGCTCCATTGCAGCCCTGAAGCGGGTGACGTCAATCCAAACGGTGTGTGCGCGTGGAATCATTGATACTCACCGCACGGACAAGATCCGGCTCGCTTGACATTGAGGAAGCGACGACAAGCGGGAAGTATCGGCCTGGGTGTAAGGTACATACTTCAGGCAGAGAGACTGATCATCACCAAGCGATCTTACGTACCCAGGCAGCAGGTGCGGAGCAGTCAAATGCCAACCGACCGCGCTGATGAAGCGAAAGCGAAACCGCCAGGTGACGTCCCGAGCGACAACATGAGGGACCCAGGTGGCAGTACGAGCGGTCATGACAACGAAGAGAAGGCGAGCCCAGATGGCAAGCCACAGTGTCGTGCAGACATGACGAACTGGCCAGAGAGTGATAAGGAGGTCGTAGATGGCTGCAGGGAGCAACAAGGTGGTGAGGACGATGGACAAGGTAGTGGCGGCGATGGTGCAACAAACGGCGCCAGCAATGGCTCGCATCGAGCCACGCTGAGATCATTAGCTACAAAGGAAGCCTGTCAGCGTCCAGAACGACTGGAGAACACAGACACTAGGGCACAAGCAGCGGAGATATGTCGCATCAAACTCCTGCAGATTGCGCAGGAGTAAGTGGACATTTTCGGAGTCATGCGAACGCTTCGAGCACCTTGAATTTCAATCGTGAGCTGCATGATCTATAAAAACAGAAGGAAAGAGACTTACTGTATATATGGCTGGTTATAGTTGTCATACCGCAACTCAAGCTGACCGTGGCATTTGCGGGCCTTATGCCTGCGGTTATTCGTTGGCAGTTCCTCTGCAACTAGCAGGGGGTCATTCTCTTGTTTGATGGTGTCGCTCGACTCAGGAAAGTCGTCCGCTGATGAAAATGCACATCCCTTTTCGGAGAGGGCACGAAAAAAGGCTAGGGTCTTATGGAAGACTTCGACATGGGCGTTGTCCGTCGGCGAAGAGGCAGCGGTATGCAATGCCGCCGTGTCGAGCGAGATCGCTTGTCGGCTTGTAAACGAGTGCGACGAGGCAGCGTGAGGTTAAAAAGAGCAGTATCGTAGTCCTCTGCCTGTCCAAAATTATATTAGCACGAACAGAAGTTACATAAAAAGCGAGTAGACTTACACATTGTGCGGAGCTTTGAACACAAGACAGGTCTGCCCGATACACTCCGCAGCATCTTACAAATGACCGCATCGCATCCACCATGTCCATCTCCGAGCGAATACTGAAAGTTGAGTCGAGGGTAATAGAATGAATCGGGGTCGACATGGAAGATATGGGCGACTGTGATACCTGGAGCATCACCAGTCTCTGGGTACTCGACGATCGCATCACGCGGATGCTCAACAACGCGATCAGCGATCTTCTCACAAGTGACTTTGTGAAGACCCTGGCTTCGCTCAGTCTCCGTGAACGAGCGGGATGGTGGAGGCTCATAGCGTGAGGCAAGAACGGCGGGAGTGGGCGAAGAGGTGGGAAGTGGTGATGGCGAAGGACTCGGAGAAGGGCCAGACAGGGAAAGTATGGGTCCGAAGGGTGAACGAGGAGGTCCAGACGGCGGGGGAGAGAATCTGGAAGGCGGGGGAGACGACGAGCGAAAGGGTCTAGAAGGCGGGGGAGAGTGTCCAAAGAGCGATTGGGATGGAAAGAAAGTGGGCCGATATAGCGAGGAGAACGGCTGAGACGGCGAGCGAGATAGTCGGGGCGGTGAGGGAACAGGCCCAGGTGGCATGAAGGCGCCTACCTGGGCTACTGAGGTGGAGAGGTGAGCTTCCGTCTGATGGGGGGATCGTCCAACGTGCTCACCATTTATGTGTCTTCACCGCATAACGTTGACTATCGAGGTGGGGGTCACCGTCGATGGTTGCGTCGAGGATAACACGCCTGCCTTCCTTTTTCGGCGAGTGTTCAGTGGTTGTGGCACAGCCATAGGAAATTTACCACGCACCTTCTCTCCAACCACTACCATCAACCAGCGTTGCGAGACGTAGTTTAATCCAACCCGACCCCCCCCATTCGACGACGCCGCTCGTATCGCACCATATTTCAAGATTCGCGGAACTTGTGGTCGCTTCGTGAAATACTTGAAGACATCGCCGTGCTCGTTTTTGGAAGGTGTGAGCGGACGTTGGTGAGCCAAAGGCCTATTTGAACGGTCGCTGGTACGTGAGCCTTATATTTTCCTGGAAATTCTCCTGTACGGGGGCTCGCCACACATTCAGTTCTGAGCGCTTAGCGAGAGCGCTGCCGTTTTGCCAACACGGGACCCTATGGTCCAATATCGGCGTTTTGGCTTGAGATCTCACTGGGCGGGGCATTGGATGGGTATATAAGGGCTCGAAGAAGGTACGAGCTCCTCACTTTCAGCCCCGTTCTCGATCTAATCATTCTTGCTATGCCTGCCGCTCGTCCTGCTGCCCGCTCGCCATCCCCGCCGCCAGCATTTCCCATTGCACCCAGCATTCCTGAGATCCCGCCCATCGACGCGGTCTACCACCCTTGCGTTGTGGCGCAGCGCACAACCACCGACCTCGTCGTTTACACCCGTGACCTCGGTCGCATCATCACGGTCGCATAGTAAGTCACTACCAACTCTTGGAATACATGATACTAAACAGTAGTACAGCCCGCTTGGTCCGCTCGGCGTTCGCATCGTCCCGAGCGGTCTTTTCGGTTGGATGGAGCGACGTGGTCTCATACTCGAGTGCTTCTGTGCGCTCGCATCAAGTCAACCGACCCCGGCTCGATTCATCGACGAATTCCTCTCCAGGCATACGGTAGTGCGCTGCCACTATGTCGACAATCGTTGTGGTTTCTATCGTAAGTTTTTGTTTGGTATCTCAAGCAAATACTCATCTCGTCTGTAGTTGACATCACGAAGATTCACTTGATGACCATGTATGAATCCCCCTACGAGTACTTGCCGACCTTGTCTTGTAAGTACTATTTCTTTCGACATTGCTTGCATACTAATCCCCCGTTAGTCGGTGTACCGAAAATTCCCGCTATCCTTGCGCGATGGCGCCGCCTTGTTGCACAGGATCCAAAAGCATCTAGGGTCCTACCTGTGCACGAATGGCGTAGGAGAACGGAACGAACGGGAGAATCGAAAGGAAGAGACTTGTTGTAGTACTAGCGCTATTTAACTCTGTACCACCCGTACTTGAGCCAACAACCGGCTCTGGAAACCATGCAGCCACATGCCCGTAGTTAGATCTCCCCGTATGCCCTTCATCTGTAGCATAATTTCTTTATAGTATTCCCGCCAGGTTTCCCCATCCAGGCTACGTGGCTTATAAAGACCTTCATCGAAATCATGCAGGGCAGCTATGATAGCCGCGCCGGCGAGGCAAAAAATGTTGTCGATGTGTGTGGATTCGATAAGAGAACCCAATTGAAAGGGGAATAATGTGAGTGCGTCCAAGATGAAATTTTCAAAGAACGCAGAAGAAAAAAGGGGGGATGAGGGCTCTTCCCGAAGAAATTCGTAGCTCTGTAGCAACTCTCTTACTCTACTCCCCCGATAAGTGTTGACAGCCTGGGGATGCCCTTGAGCCGGGCGAAGGCCGAATTCCCTGTGCAGGTGGTACAGGGCGTAGGTCTTGAATACACGCCGAATTTCGCACATCGTTTCCCGCATTTCGCGCTCGATTCCTTTTGGAGGCTTGGCAACTGTGTCACCTGTGGC
>JBBPMW010001151.1:0-11533 GCA_038090535.1 Tylopilus alboater | reverse complement strand
ACTTTGCTCCTGCCGGATCACCACCTTCTACGCAATTCATTCCCGGTTTCAGCGGCACGTTGTTGTTGCCAAGCAGCATAAGTCGCCGAGGAGACACAACTTGACGACGCAGGGCACAGTGACAGTCCGAAGTATGTATGCTACATAGCGACTGGACATACACACCGAGTTGCAATGCATGCACCGTCTGCAGTCGATCCTGAGGAGATCCGTGAACCCGGGGGTGTTCTTTCCTGATATGGATACGAAAAAGGGGTGTACTCGGCGCTGAAGTTGAATTAAGTTCCCACGCTAGTTTTGGTGCCACCAACGCGCCATTGTTGGGTTTGCAAAAACTCGTGTTTGTGGAAATTCTGACCTTTGTAGCCCGACGCGCCGAGATTGCTCAACGATGCCACGCGCTACAGACGTGACTTCTGAAAGCGAAAGCGAACGAGTTCAGACTGGGTCGACCAAGAAGACGTACGCTTCAAAGAAACGACGGGCGATGTCTGCCTCGGAATCTGATGTGGAAGAGGTCGAGAAGGAGGTGAACGAGGAGCCCGAAGAGACCGTGGCAGAGGTCGAGGAGGAAGAGGAAGAAGAGGAGGAGTACGAAATAGAAAAAATCCTCGATGCAAAGAAGGGACAGTTCTCCGGGGTAAGTCCTTTTCGTGGTTGGCTTTTCCCCCATGATCACAGACGGTACGCGTGTCCCGTATGACAAAGGGTCGCATGGGGTATTTCGTCAAGTGGAAGAATTACGGAGAGGAGCATAACAGCTGGGTAGATGAGCGAGATGCGGGGTGTGTGGTCTGATTTTCTTTGTTGCCCGTTGCCACCCCGCTGATGTCTCTCAGAAATGCAAAGGAACTCATCGACCGGTTCTGGGCAGAAAAGAAGAAGAGCAAAATAGGCCCTCGCAAGTCGGAGCCTGTCAAGCCAAAGTCCAGCGTTGTTGAGAGGCCGTTGAGGAAATCCCTCGCTGATGTGGAGTCGTCTGCCGAACCAGAGATTCTCGCGAAGAAGCGTGGCAGGCCGAAGAAGGACGAGCTGCCGTCGGACAAGATGGAGGCTCGGGATGAAGACGAGGATGAGCACAGGACGAAGAAAAAGCCTCGGAAGAGCAACGGCCTCGTCCGGCAGGATAAGCGAGAATCCGACGAGGAAGTCATTGGTAACATGAAGAAACACATGAAGGTCCCGTCATGGGAGGAACTCATCGATTCGATTGACACGGTCGAGCGCGAAGAGGACGGCGAGCTATATGTATTTTTCACTTTGTGAGCTATTCGTCCTTTGTCCCCTCTGCTCATACTGACGGTCGTTCTAGGAAAAGCGACAAGAAGCGCGTGCGGGAGAACTCGCGCATTTGCGCCGAAAAGTTCCCCCAGAAGGTCAGCGCTCGCTCGCCAATATATTTGACAGCCACTGATCAATTTCCAAACCAGCTCATCACATTTTATGAGTCAAATCTACGGTGGAAAACCGAGGACGATCCGACTGATGAGTAATCGATATATGTTCCCGACCCCGCCTCAATGTTCAATCCTCTGGTTTCGCTAGTGTTTGGAGAGCTAATTCTAACAATTCATTTGTATCACCTTTTGAATTCTATGCTACATATGATTGATCGGCCCAAATGAAGGGATGCCTTTCATGAATTCCCAGCGGTCCGTCAATCGAAAGGGGCAAGGTTTCGACTCCACGACGTTGACGAGACGCGCCAGTGATTAGCTCCAGACCTCACGTACGCGATGTATGTGTCCTGGGTGAAGTACATAACGGCCGTCATTCGGGCGTGGAGAGGGTTAGACGGTGCGCCACACGGAGGCAATCTGGTACCTTGGCCACTGGCATCACTATCGTTACGACATCCTACGCCCAGGTACGCGACACCGTATGAACGGTTCAGGAGAACAAGTGCGGAGACGTGCGCACGGACGTGCCAGTCGCGTGCCCAAGGCCTGTACTATCACTGGTCGCTGTGCGGGCGTTAACTCGAGCCATGTGGGAGCCTGCCATGAGCACGTGGAAAGGTAGTAGTCTACCCAAGATCGGCGCAGTCACTGGTATCTAGTGGGGAAGAACCGAAGAGGCCCCGTAACCGTGGACGACCTGCAGGGTCTAGGCTGTCCGTAATGTCTCGTTCAGCGTCGGTAGCGTGGAACCCATGCAGAACCCACGAGACCTTTGCGTGGCAATCCACCCTGAACGAAAAGATCCTTGGGGAAGCAGTCGACCAAACGCGTCTAGCTCACCAACCAGCTTCTCAGGAACTCGAGTACTCATGGTCTGCCCGTAGCAACAGGGGAGAAACATACTGAATCGTAGTCGTTACATAACCCATATCCAAATCAAATGTCTAACAACATAGCAAACAGACCGTCATAGCTCCGTATGGGCCATCTCGGTACCACCCTCCACTTCCCGCGCGAGGCGTGATACCGCCTCCTCCGGATCAACATCTGATCTACTCACAGGGCGTCCTGCTTCAGAGATCGGCTCAGCCCTGCCCAATGCTTCCAACACCTCCTCCTGACTCCGCCCGATGACAACAGGCGGAATAAACTTGAAGTCCGGTTCCTCTCCAGCGCCCTCGCGCGGCACAGGTAGAATGGAAGCCTCCGGCTCCGCCCCCACTTCAGGTTCGACGCTGGACCCTTTCTCTTCCTCCTTTTGCGCAACGCCGTTGCCATGAGTATTGAATGCACGTTCGCCATCGCGTTTTATCCGACGCAACCGTGTTTCAAACCCAATCACTACATCCTGAACTTCGGACTCAAGGTCTTGAAAAATCGGACCCAGCGGATTGGCTACCACCACCCCGGGATGCATGCCGTTTTGGATGGAAACGACCTCGTGAGCGTACTGCTCGCTAGCTATGCAGGCACCATCAGTCTCTGTTACATAGTTTTTGCGTCATGGGATCGATACTCACTTCCTATCAAGGCGTGGTATCGTTGCCAGTCGTTATACGTCACATCTTCCAGCCACGCATAATCAAGGCCAAGATCTAACTGGCCTTTCTCTGCGACCTCTCGCACATCGGCAGCGACCGTGGCGACCTACGGCATTTTTAGCGGACGTCGTGAGCAAGAAAAAAATATTTATTGTTCTTTACGCACCTCTTGGAGTTCCTTGTCAAGTACGATCCTGTTCCAGGCATTGACGACCCCTTCCGTGGCCAACAAACGTTCAGTGAACTTGTCGTTCACCCGATCGGCGACACGGTCCCAAAGAGCCAGTTTCTCGTCGGACCTTCGACTTTCCCCTTTGAGATTCTTGAGATAAATTTCTGCCCCTTTAAGATATTTCTCCGCTTCGTTGACGAGCTCTTCGATTGAACTGCGAACGTCGGCAGATGATGCCAGCTCGACAGCCGCTGCTGTGCGCAGGTTACCCAGCCGGATCTGAAGCTGGGAAGTACCACGTTCCATCTGCGCTTGAAGCTCTGCCTCCCACTTGGCTTGGCGAGCCTCGATGTCAGAGCGCTTTCGCGCAGTTTCCTCGGCCTTGAGACGGAGGCGCTCCGCTCTCTCCTCCTCAGTCTCTGCGGGCGGGCTAGGAGGACCGGAGTCGAAGCCATCAGAATTTCCTAGCGGTTCGTCAAGTCCCAATTCAGCATAGAAAGCATCAAAGTCGATTTCGTCGTCGGCGCGCGAGTGCGTTGGAGGAACCGTCGCCTTCACGGCTGCCACAGTAATTTTGGACGGTGTCACCGACGCCGGGGGGTTTGTGGGCTCTTCAGCGGCGGGGGAAACACTGGACGACGACGTAGCGGTGGGCGCAACCGGGGCTGAGGGTTTCACGGCGTCAAGTTCCTCCACGAACGCAGGGGCGCCCGACGTGAGGGGCTCTGATTCGTGCGAGGATTCCGAAAGCACAGACTCGGCGCTCAGGAACGACTCAAGACCCGTGGGTGTGCCAACGAGTTGTGTGGATGTCGCTGGCTCTGGAACTGGTGTGACAGTCGGCTCTGCAAACGTGCGCTGGGGAGTCACTTCAGTTGTTTCATCGGCGCTAAGCGATGTCGGTGTATGCGCGACATCGGTCCCCTCGGGTGTAGGAATGGCATCGTAGGCGGAAGCCGGGAAATGGACAGACGAGGCAGTGGTCTCGTACCCTGGCGTCTCCAGGATCGTGAATATGATTTCGGGTGACGACGACTCACCCTCAGGCGTAGCCTCAGGACTGACTTGTTTCCCCCTGCTAAGTTCCTTGACTTTCTCCCACATTTTGGCGACATGGGGGTCAACAAACTTTTGGCGCTGCTCACGGAGGAATAGCGCAAACTGCTGGAGTGAATGGCCACATCTCTTTGCTATCGGGATAGCATAAGGTTTAGCTGCGGAATACCCGTCTTTTGTCTTTGATACTGCCAGAAGGACATATGGCTGTGCTTGACGCTGCCACCGCTGAAGATTATAGAATGCCACTTGAGCGTGTGGCAAGATGCGCTGCTCGTATTCTTGCACAACGCGTAGGTGATAAGGTTCCAATTTAGACTGGACGAATTGGATCTGAGGTGTGACGTGTTTATTCCACTGGGGAATGACGCGTTTTTTCCATTCCGGTACGATACGTTTCTCCCATTGAGGTACAACATGGAGATTCCATTCTCGTTGAGTGCGAAGGAGGATCGGAGTCGTTAATTCGACAGCGCGGTGAACGTAGGGTTTCACACGTTCGATACGAGGGGCAACAGAGGGGTGGTCAAGCACAGCTTGTATCGGAGGGATGATGTAGGGGTCCAGAACGATGCGCTTGTATTCTGCTAAGCCGCGACATATCGGAGATTGGAGGTGTGTATCCTGCTGACACACGGAGAATGTGTAGATGGTGAACGCGAGGAGGAGTAGTTTGAGAAGGAAGTCGAGGAAGGCTTGGAAATTGGATTTTCGGTATTTATTCTAAGAGCGGTCAAAATGACACCGTGATGCGATGGAGCGAAAGGAATGCTTGCCTTGCCCTGTCTCCTGGACCTCTTAGACTTCTTTCCGGGGCTGTTGTCCTGAAAATGACGAGGATAAGCCCCTCATGTCCTAACACATAAAAATGCAGAACGTGGAACCCGAACTGTCACAGGGATATGATCGGGAAGGAATAGAGGACCAAACAGTGTCGAACCCGACGGCAGCGGTTCGAAGTGCTTTGTTCTGCGTAAAAGACAAATACTCACAGGACCGTTGCGGTGATCTTTGCCATTAGAAGGGCCCGCCATAGATGCTGCAGCCATGCCGGGAGCGGCATCCTTCGAAGCACCAGCGGTGTCCTTTGAGGTTCGTGGAGGAGGCTGTGTTCCCTGGAAGGAGTGATTGCGCGCGACTGGCGGAGGCACGACTGGCGTTCTGCGAGTGACTACCATTGTAGTCGTTGTGCACGTTTATGTCGCTGTTATAGAGATGTTGGTCAAGGAATAAGAAGGCTCCAAGTAGATAGAGTGGTCAGACGGTGGAGGACATCAAGGCCGTGTCGATTGGCCGAGGACTGAGTTGGCGGTATGTCTTAATTTTGTGTTCGGTTGATGTTCTTTGTCGTCTTCGCAACACAGCCACAAAATGATGTAAGCGAGTCAAACACTTCTAGGCCCCTGTTTACTGTTTATTTACAAGCAATCCTGGTACGACTATACGTATGCGAGTTCATGCTAAATACAACGCCATATCTGAGGATTTCCTTGCAACCGATCATAGATGTTACGTAATATTTGAAAATCACTTATCAGAAACCACATAAATGGAGGACCTCCAGCTTTCGAATCTTTGTCTCGTACGACCATCTCCCCGTCGAGGACAGCGTCTGCTGTCGATGTCACTGTTCCATCATGCTCGGTAGACAGTCTGTCAGGGTGACTTATGCTCACAAACGGAAACGTCTTCAGAATGCGAGCAAGATGCTGCTGTCATCCCCCTTGGAGGTCCTTCCACCGGACATGGACGATCTCACACGCACCCAGATGGCCCGTCGCATGCTCAAACGGTCCCGTCGTGTTGCCTTCGCAGAACAGTTGGAAGACAAGAATGTCGAGCATATCAGAGAACACCTCGCGAAGAGGATCAAGCGCACCCAAGAGCGCGTCTCGGACTCCGAGCCCACTGAGGCACCCTTCGACGTGTCCCCCAAGGATGATCTCGCGTTTCAAACGCCGTTTCCATCGTCGCAATCGGTAAACGAGTCGGCCGTCGCTGAAACATCGGTACCAGAGCAATTGTCGCCCGTTCCTGTTGCCAAACGCGTCATGTCTCGTACCATTTCTAGGAACCTCAAAGAAAATACTACGCATTCTCAAATTCTTGCGTCGCCGTTTAGTAGCCGTCCGGGTTCGGCTGCTTCGTCTCCCAAACATAAAAGCGGACGACAATCCTCTCGTCGAGTTTCGCGTATCCCCCGCCATGCAAAATCCCGTACTCTCTCAGGGGTCTTCAAAGAAGATACTAGACGTGTTTTGCAGAAAGATTCTACTGTATCGCTCAGGGATACGAAGGGAGAACCCTCTACTAGGCATATCAAACACCAGCGTTATCCCTCGAGCCCTTCAACCGCGTATATGCGCTCTCAGTTTGCACAGGAAGACTGGATTGCTCCCCCCAAGGCATTTTCCCGCACCTTTGATGATTATGACGATATCCCGTCGCCTGGTGGATCTGTTCTTAGTGATGCCGATGCCTCGTTTTATGCCGATCAACCCCAATCTTGCTCGACTCCGGCCATATCTCGACTACGAAAACTGCCTGATCCGCATGGGCGCCAGGCCAGAACCGACAGTTTCCTTGAAAATTTCTCTCTGCGTAAGGAGTCCACCGAAGCTGGCGTTCCTGATGTCGAAATGGTAGACGCTACGGTGCTCCCTCGACGTCAGACCATTCACCTATCCGGGAATAGTATTTTTTCATCCTCCGACGAGTTCACAATCAGATCACTTCCTGCCACGCACGATGGCGGAACGACTGCCGAGAGGAACAACGTCACCGGCCGGGACGAAGCGCTAACCCGCGTTGCCAGTCAAGTCCCTTCTCATCGTGAAGCCATCGGCGAGCCTCAAGCTGGTCATTCTCTAGCTGGATCGTTCGTCGCAGAGTATGATATCCCCCTCCCTGACCTGGATTATTCTCCTGCATCGACTGCAGCCACCAAAATGCTTGGTTCAGAGGGCGTACCTAAGTCGTCTGTCGGGCAATCAGCGCTAGGCTTACCCGGCACCAGTCCCGCATGTGGCGAAAATCTCGTCATCCGCGCGTCTCGCAATCCTGGTGTACCTAGATCATCTGTCGGGGAACGACTTTTAGCCTTGCCTGGCACTAGTCCTGCACGTGGCGAGAACCTCGTCGTTCGCGCGTCCAGGAAACCTAGGGTATCCAAGTCATCTGTTGGGGAACGTCCGCTTGGGTTGCGTGGCAGAGGTTCTGTGCGCGGCCAAAACCTTGTTATCCGTACATCTAGGAACCCTGGTACACTAACACCACCGGCCTCCCCGCCCAACAAAACTGCCACTTGTCCTCCTTCAAGCCCTGCATCGGACTTGGCGCTGGAGCTTCAATCCGTGGACATCCGTGGTATGTCTTCTAAGCACTGCGTCTATTTGATCGTTACAGGCTGTTTTATATATCATCGTCAAACGCACGCATTCTTTACTCGCCGTCCCGCTGAATAGATTGTCACTTATTAACTGTATGCGAAGCAGGTGATCCAGACACGCACTCGGACGGAGAAACGCGTCATCCATCCGCTTCTATCCCTCTGCAAACACGTTCACATTCTCTGCAGGATGTCCCCGCCGAGTCCACCACAAAGAAATCTGTCCAACGGAGGCCTGTTCGGAACCGCGCGGGCACCATTCGCGCATCCGATTTTGCCAAACCTGGCGCCCTCTCCGGAGTTGTCCCTGGATTGTCCATTCTTCCGCAATCCAACGTGCGACGCACTCGCTCTGGAACCGTCGTTGGCCCGGACTCGAAACTTGCGGCCAAAGGTGCAGGGTTACCCGCTCAGGCGGCCAAGGGTACGCCCGCCACCAGGCTTGCGGCTGTCCAATCCGAATCTGGGTCCGAGTCTGATGACGAATTGCTGCTAAAGGGTCCCTGGACGGAGGACCTGGTGTACCTCGGTATTCCGGCGCCCAGGAGCGGGAAGGATGCCGAAGCTGACGAGTTGAATTTGGGCGGCCCGTGGCATAGCTTGGAGTCTGGTCCTCCACGTCGACTCGGGCTGAGGCGGCGGTAGGTCGGTGAGAACAACCCCGTATCGTTATTTTCATTTTCCTTCTTTTTTGGCATCTGTTTTCTACGCCGACCGGCTCTCCAATACTGTTTTCGGTATCGCTTTCTTGGCGCATGGACCACACTCGCTGCATTTCATGTCTGTGATGATCGTCTCTTTTTTCCTGCTGTCTTGCGCCTGGCAGTTTCAAGTTCACCAAAGGACCAGTCACTCTCAGTAACAATATTTCCGTTGCACTCGTCTCGTTATTTTCGGAGCTTCCTTTTTAGACTCGTTCAAGCTCGTGTTTTCCTTCTGGAAACGGTGAAATAGCTGTTGGCATTGCTCCATAACATACAACGATCCCACACGCAGCAATCTTGTAAAACATACACTATAGCACATGACAACAACAGTGGAACAACAAAGAAACCGAGAGGGTAGCGCAGAAAACACGTCCAGGTATCGGAGCGACGCAATACAAGAAATAGCAGAACAGAAAAAAGAGAAAGCAATAGATACGTATACATGCCACAAATCCAGCCATACACGACATGGAACGAGAGCAACGAAATGACGTACATCATAGACATAGATCCAGCCAGCATCGAGGTCATGATATGAAATGCGACCGTCGGCGGTCGACTCTAGAGAACGTCCGAACATATGGTCACGACGACGTGCGTCCGCGAACGACGAGCCCGCCGTCCCAGACGCCGACGCTCCACCCGTCCCGCGCGAGCGCGTTCCGAACGGCAGGTTTGAGCACGCCGACGCCGTTGGCAGAATGTGTCCCGCGACCGGTGATGATTCGAAGCGGATTCGCTGGCGGGTTCCAAATGGGCCATAGAACCGACATCCAACACCCATCGCACACGCAACAATGAAGGAAAGAAGAGAAAGGAACCACATGAACGACGGACGGATCGGACGAGGACGGTGGGCTCACCGGGGGAACACCCCTCGCGTTCGAGAATCTCCTTGACGATGACGACCGCTTCAGCGATGGAGGTACCGTGGAGATCGACAGTGTTGCGATCTGCCGCTGCGGAACTGCGAGCACGTCAGGGGTGGCATGAAGCATGGGTGCGCCATATCGATCACGTGAGACGCATGCAGACAAACGAGGGCCCAGGAAAAACGATACGCACCGTTTCGCCTCGACCATGATCCGCGCTTCGTTGAGCGCCTCGCGTCGCGCCAACTCTTGAAACCCGCGCGCCTGTTCGTGGGGGTCAGCACGCGGAACCGAGCGAAAGCGACAGCGCACACCCGTTCTGCGAAATACAGCGCGACTTCGCCGCCGCGCGTCTTGGCGTTTCCCCGGCTCCACGCCTTGGACGCTTCGCGAAGCAATTCGTCGCGCTTTTTCATGCTCACCGCCATGCGCTGTTTCAAATCGGGGCGTGTGAGCTCGCCCACGTCGCCCTTGCCGCCCTTACCCAGCCCGTTGCCCGTCCCGCGGAGCTTGCCCGCCCCCGCCGACCGTCGGCTCTGGTTCGTTGGGTCGTACGCGGGGATGTGCAGTGCGAGTGGGTGCGGGCCTTTGGGTGGCTTGTGGGGGACCGTTTGCCACTGGAGCAGATGCAGTTTCTCCGTGCTCGGAGACGGCCCCGGGAAAGCGGAAATACTCTTCCGTTTCGATGTCGGCGGGGGCTGGACGGGTGGTGGACCGCTCGGAAGTTGACGCGCCGCCGCGCTGGTACTGCCACTTCGAACCCGACTCGCGGATGGTGGCGGTGGCGAAGTTGTAGATGGGGAGACCCAGGCGGAAGAACGGCTGGGTGAGAGGGGGGATTGGGGGACGTGGTACACGCCCATGGCGAGTGTCCCGGATTCGAGATCGAGATCGAGCTCGAGGAGGAGCCACACAATGTCGATCGCGTCGTCACCGCACCCATGTGTGGCGCGGAGGGCGAGCTGGGCGTCGGCATAGAGGGTGGAACGCTGTTCGGCGTCGAGAGAAGCGTACGTGGGGGCATCGCGGAGGACGTCGAGCATGGTGAAGAGGGTGGTGGCATCGGAGGGCGATTTGCTCTGGGAGCCTGCAATGGACGAAAGTGCAGCACGGAGAGCATTTGCAGGCGACGCGTAGTTTGGCGAGTGGAAGTGGGACTGAAAGAAGGACGCAGGGTGGAGTGGGAGGAGCGTGGCGAGGTGTTCTGAAAGGGAAGACAGCTGCGTCCATGGGTCGGGTGCGGGTGGGGCGGTAGGTAAGGGAGATGGCAGATACCGCCTTTGACGAATGTCGACGAGGGCAATGGTCTTGCCACGGGTATTATTCTTCTTTACGGTCTTTCCGTTGGCCGTGGGTTTCTTCCTCGTTTCGACACGTTTCCAGAGGTCGTCGTGGGTGTGTGGGGATCGAGGTTCGTCGTCATCGAGGGCGCTCAAGCCTCGTTCTTCGAGTTCACGTATGAATTCATTGGTTAATAAAGTTTCTACGACAGATTCCATGTCCACATTGCCCTCGTCACCCATGCCTGCTTCGCTAAGCGCGCGTCTGAGTCGTGATGGTGGTATATGTGGCAATGCAGCCTGCAAGAATCCGAGGGGTGAGCTAAATGACTCATGCGAAGTGGCAGACGAATCAGAAGTGATCGAGCTTTCTGTCATGTCGGCGCAAAAATCGGGGCAACTGTTAGATTCATCCGTGGTGACGCATAGCGAGGAGAGGTCTGCCGAGTCGAGTTCGTCTGCGAGTTCATGTTCGTATTGTGCTGTGGCTTGGCTGGCAAGTTCCTTGAGAGTTGTGCGGAGTGCGTCGACCTGGTCTGACGGCGAGGAGGGGCCCAAGTCGGCGATAAGGGCTGCGAGGAGCGACGTGTCCAGTGGTGGACAGAATTCTGCCTGGCAAGATTATAAGCAGTGAGTCTACCGCCGTTTGATTATCGTTACCTGCAAAGAGTCATACAACGGTCCCATCCTGAAGTTGATCGTGGTGAGAGTGCAAGTGATGTGATCGTCCCTTTTGGCAGTCGTGTGTCATCACGTGATGATATTAGGGTGTCTTCTTGGGAAAATTGGTCATACCCAGGGGTGGCGAGCCGGTAGGCGAGCCGAGGAGCTACCCAGGGGTCGGTGTCGGATGCCGGAAAATCCTACCCAGGGCCAGCAACTAGCGCAGGTGAATGCGAGCAGAACCCTTCAAGATCCATTGCACACGCGGTCTATCACTCATCTGTTTGTCTGCCCCGAGTACTATTTCTGTGACATTCACCACCCCCCTCCTGTTGCAGCAACTCGACTCAGTGCGTTTTCCGACTGCCTGGGGATCATCAGGTCACCGGCTCTTTATATCCACCTTTATGCTCGTCTCGAAGGTTATTTGTGACAACATGTAGGCATACTGAAT
>JBBPMW010001150.1:0-11539 GCA_038090535.1 Tylopilus alboater | reverse complement strand
GGGACGAAATGGATTCACGTAACGTCGACAACTTGAATATCTTGTTACGATATGAGTATCTCACCCATGCATGCTCCATCCTTCCGGGATCATTCGCGTCGCTCGACCTGTGGCACGGTTGTGAACTACTTCAAAAGCACTTCAGGAATGCTGACTGACAGCTTCATTTGCCCGTCTATAAACATCATTCCAAAGGTCCCTGTATACCTCCCAATTCGGGGATTCTGACATTGCTGGGTCAGCCCAAGCACGTAAAAAAAAACCGGAGCAAGGCGCGATAGCAGCGAAGAAGGCGGCGATGGCGGGCACGGATTCTGCTTCAATAGTTGAGTCGAGGACATTGATGAATAACATGTGTGGTAACGTCAACCTGGGGCTCTCCGGCAATTCAAGAGGTTCAGTATAACCACGCGTGTCGATGGCAAGGGCAACCCGATCGAGCGACCGGGACGTCTGCAGAAGTCGTAGCAGTCCATTTGGCGTGATTCCACCAAGGGTGTTCCAGCCCGAATACATATTTATGAGGAGTAGTTCCAAGTGGGGCCACGCCGATGCCAATGCTAGCAGTCCGTTATCTTTCAGGCCTACTATCCACCCGACATCCAGTTGCATGCGCCGGAGATTTTTGAATGCCATACACGGCTGCAAGTCGTCCAAGTCAAGTATGGGAACCTCCGGACCACTACGATCGCTGAAGGGCGGCAACTGAGCCAAGCACAGCCCTCGGATGGTGTGACCGATACCAGATGTCTGAACACCAGCCAGGAATGAGGTGAGATCCTGTCTGGAAGGACGGTTGTGAACGAAAGCAATAAAAGCCGTGACAGCAGGCAGTTGAGCCTGCGAGAGTAACTGCGAGATCGGATGTAAGGATTCAGAATGCAATGTTAAATGGTGCAAGTTGGAGAAGAAAAGCGGTGGGTCGGAAGCCGGTAATGTAGAGTTCAGCTTGAAGGTGAGTTGAGTCAACGCAGGCATACGGGACAGATGCACAAGATTGTCCACATCCAGAGCAATTTGAGGACAAATCACAGACCGGAGATTTTTCCAGCAGCCCATATGAGTGGATTCGACATTGCTGAACGCAGGACCAAGCTGACGCACGTAAATGCGAAGTCTCCTAATATCTGGGAAGAAATTGGGAAACGACTTTAGAGAATTCTGGAATAAGTGTGGACTCCCGAACACGACCTCGAGGGAAACCAGGGATGGAAGAGGCGGGTGTAACAAATGCATGGCTTTCTTTGCATATACACAACACAGAATGCGGAGGTTCGGGAAGATTGGACCAGCGGTAGGAGGCTTCGAGAGGATGCCAAGGGCTTTCTTGCCAAGTCCCAATTCTTCGAAGTCCAGTATTCGGACGCGACAGGTATAACTTCGAAGGATATCCCACTCTGTCTGCGTAAGCGGTCTGCTAAACGAATACTACTTTGTGGAATGTCCCGGGGAGGAAATGAACGATATTCATGAATCAAACAAAGCACGAGACTATTTGGACCCACCATACCTTGTTTCCTCGATATAACGGATAAGATGCTTCTGGAAGACATCGTGCGAGGGGAGATAGATCACACAACTCCTCCCAGAGCATATCCAGCGCTGGTTCTTTGAATGCGCGACACGTTCTGGCCAGAGCTGCCGTATCAGGTTGGCAACAGTGACCAAAGATGTTCAAAAGGATTTCTTGTATCTCAAGCGCGTGATGCATCAATGGAGTGGAGCCAGTGGAAGTTTCCGCGAGTAACGGTATACGGACGTCACAAGAAAAGAGACTGCTAGTCGGACTAGCTATATCTTATTTGAGACAAACACGAGACAACAGACTGGCCATCTTTGCCTCGAGAAAAGTGATCCGACAACCTCGTGCACGATGACGGCCAAGTCAGAGCTCGTCGACGCCCATGTGTCGGTCAAACAGTGCAAACGGGCCATCGAGGCGCTCCACGTATACGCCACCAAGCTCGAGAAGAAACGCGCCGAGACCGAGCTCTTACCAGGTAGGGAGCAGCACATATGGCTCCAGATCACCGTCAAGACCATGCATCCAGAACGAAAATTGAAACCGTTTCGCATGTACGTCGTCTGTCTCCATGCGTGATATGTCGCTCATGCTTTAGCTCGCTGGCAGTCCTCTAAAATACCCCCTGGTCGATCCCCGAACATCGGGAGTGTGTCTGATCACCAAAGACCCTCAACGGCAATACAAAGACCTTCTCGAGCAACATGGCATCAAGTTCATATCCCGCGTCGTCGGGGTAGAGAAACTCAAGGGAAAATTCAAGGGATTCGAAGCGCGCCGACTCCTGCTCAAAGAAAACGCCATGTTCCTCGCGGACGAGCGGGTGATACCCCTCCTTCCGCGGTTGCTCGGCTCAAAATGGTTTAATGCGAAAAAGTACGTGGTTTTTTTTTTTCGTTTTTTTTGGCGAATCGCGCTGCATGCGGGTTGATTCGTCGACGGTGACTTAGGCAACCCATCCCTGTCTGTCTGACGCGCAAGGATCTCAAGGGCGAGCTCGAGCGGGCCATCGAGTCGTCTTATATGCACCAAAATAAAGGGACGTGCACGTGCGTACTCTGATTCATTCCGTACTGCATGCTTGCGACTCACGCCCTCGTCCAGATCGGTCAAGATAGCATTGCTATCGCACACGCCAAAACAGATACAAGTCAACCTCGAGACGGCGCTCCCGGCGATCGTCGGTTATATCAAGGGTGGTTGGGATAACGTTCAGAGTTTGCACATCAAGACGAGTACGAGTATTAGTCTGCCGATATGGTCGTGTGATCTTGGGAGTGAGGAAGGGGGACGGTGGAATGGATTGGTTACGGAAGCTCAAGAAGAGGCGGTAGCAGGAAACAGTGAGGAGGAAGGGGATGAAGAATGTGAAGAGGAGGAAAAAAAGGTGGAGGAGGAGGAAAAGGTGGAACCCATCAAACCCATGAAGAAAGCTGTGGTGGTGGGCAAGGGGATCAAACGGCAGCTAGAGGACAAAAAAGCCGAGCAGCCAAAGAAGCGACCAAAGCCAAGTCGGGCAAAGTAACGCTAGTCAGTAGGACTACCTTTGTACTTGAATGGCATCCTTGCTTGGCAGGCTCGTCGGACTTGGCCCAAGTCGACTCTTTGTACCGTCCCGAATCCACACCATGCCCGATCCCAAAGTCCTCTCGACGGAACCCCTTGACAATGCACATTCAAAGTGAGTCGTCGTACGACGTTGCTCTGCGCCCCTGAGCTCGACTGCCGCGTTGGCCTGGTGATCGCGTGACTGACCTGGACTACACTCAGGTTCGTCGCGTTGACCAAGATCCACTATCAAGACCAGGACGGCAAAAAGGTACGCTGGTCTTTGCCCAGTCCTCTCGCGTCCAGTGGACAACGTTCGCTGAAACCCGGCGAACAGCGCGTCTGGGAATGCGCCGAACGCAAAGTCGTACAAGGAGACACCGGGAAAGACGGTCTGCCCGCCCTCTTCAGTTTCGCAGACCGATCGCGTTGACCCCAAGCTCACTCTTTCCACGTAGCCGTCGCAATCTTCGCTATCCTCAAGTCCAAGACGAACGCGTTCCCGCTGTCGACCGTCATCCTCGAGCAATACCGTCCGCCGCTCGATAAATACGTCATAGGCACGTCCGGGCCTCCCTTCTCGCCTCGTATCACGTCTCACATCTTCCTTCCCCCATCCTCCCGTCCTTTGTGTGACAGAGTTCCCAGCCGGTGCGTACTTGCCGTGCTCACCGTCCCGCACCGCACTCCCACTGACCGGGTGATCTAATACTACTGACAGGTTTGCTTAACGCGCCCAGGAACGCGGGCGGCCTCGACGAAGAAGCACAGGTTGCAGCCCTACGCGAGTTGGAGGAAGAGACGGGGTACAAGGCGACGCTCCAGGACGTCGTCGAGTGTACGCCGACCGTCGCGTGCGATCCGGGTGGGCACGCCAATGCTTTATGCTTTTTCGGGGAACGCACGCTGATGCCTAACGGTGCACGCCTGGTGCCCGGTACTGCAGGCATGACCACCGCAAAGATGAAGCTCGTCGTCGTCAAGGTGGAGCTCGAGGATAAGATGGAGTATCCGGCACCTAGCCCGGATCCGGGCGAACACATCGCCGTCAGGGTGGTGGAGCTGGCACAGCTCAAGCGCGTGTTGCAAGGTACGTGTTTTGTCATTCGTCTTGGGTTGGTGTGCATGCAGTGCGAATGATGCTTTCTGCTCTGTCAAGACTACAACAAAAAGGTGGGCCAGACGCTCGAATCCGCGCTCAGAACGTCTGCCTGACTAGACCAGGGTTTTATCGTAGACGCCAGGCTGTCTCATTTCGCATCAGGGTATGACATAGCAGAGCGTATCAGAAACGGACGCCTCTAGCGCTCGAACCCGAATCGAATCGAGTACAGACGTGTAAGTGTATGCAGCATCAATGATATGCCTTTTTCGATCGCTCGATGTGTGCTCTCAGCTTTTGCTGCTTCTCCCTCAGAGACGCCTTCTTCTTCCCCCTGACTGCGCCACTACTGAGTATCATCATGATTGGCTTGTTCCTCGCCTTTTCTCTGTTTGTCGAACTGCTCGGTGTTTCCTTCTTCTTCTTTCCCTTGAGCGAACGGTACTTTTCACGACCCTCGCGGCCTTTTTCGATGGACGCGATACGCTCTGCGTAGTCTTGCTTGACCTTTTTGCGAGGGCCAAGGATGTCGTTTTCGGATATGAACGCGTCCGCCGAACCATCGCCAGTGGTGGCCTTTTTGGATGCTTCGAGGGCGGCAAGTTTGCGTTTGGCCGTGGAGCCGCCGCCGCCTTCGACTACCTTTGTCGCAGCTTGGATGCGGAGATCGTTGAGCAGAGCGAAATCAGCAGGCGTCAGAATCTGTCATGGGTTTCAGTGCCGATCGCGGTGACCATGAGAGGAGCGACTTTTTACCTTGGTCGTAGCTAACGTTGATATCCGGTTGTCCTGTACCTGGGTGTCCTTGTCCGCCTCGCTGGCGTCTTTCGCCTTGTCTCTGGCGGAGGACGTCTCCTTTTCGTCCTCACTATCCGACACCTCGAGATCTTCGCCGTCGGAGCTGACGTCGATCCAGCCTTCCGATTCCGATTCCGACGAGTCTGTCTCGACGTCCCAGTTTTCCCAACCTGCTTCGTCGTCCTCTTCCATTTCGCCCTCGCCCTCGCCCTCGCGGAGTTTCTTGAAGTGATCTTCTAAGAGCTGTAAAAGGTCATCGCATGCTCGACGAGGGTGAGAATAGGCAAGTATAGCATACAGAGAGACCCTCGATGTCCACGGCTGCATCCGCCGAGTGTCCATATGGTAACGGTTGTCGTCCACTGCCCATGCCGATACTCGCGTCCTTGCCCTAAAACACCATGAGTACGTACCATTCGAAAGTAAAAAAAGAGGACCCGACCCTCTCCCGCCGCTTCAACATGCCCGGGTTGACCTCTCGATAGAGCTGGAGGATCCCGCGCGCCGCGGCGGTGACAGCTTTGTCCCTGCTCTTCTTGTACTCGACCAAGTCCCCGAGGAGATCTTCCTCCATGGCCCACGGCTGCCGTCGACACACTTCTCGGATGGCGTTGATCCCCGCGGCGATGACCTCGCTCCCGACGCCGGGATGGACGAACTCTTGCGCGAGTTTCTTGACGACGGGGGTGAGGGCGTCTGGCGGGGTGAGGTCGTGTACGCTTTGTGCGAGAGCGACGAGGATGGCGGGGACGCGGAGCTGATGATAGGTGAGGTATTTGAGGATGTAGGTGTAAAAAGGGAGGACGGAGAGTTTGTGAGAGCCCATGACGCGGGAGAGGAGCTGCATGAGGAGGATTTTGTGGTCGAGGGAGAAGCGCTTGTCGTAGCGGCTGAGGTTGTCGTAAAGTTTTTCAGCAAATGACTGTGGGTCGTTGAGGAGCTGCAGGGCAGGGAAATTGGGGATGGAGGACTCGGACGGCTTGCTCTTTTTCTGTGGACGGTGCACGCTATGGGTGGGAAGAGAGGGGGATACTTTGTGGACAAACCTTTTTGGCTGCATTGAGCTGCTTTTGGAGTTTTTTGTCGGTACTTCGAGTCTTTTTGTTGATCTCACGACGGTGATGGAGCGCCTTGATATCCACTTCCTGTGCCGAATGAGAGGACGGAGACGTGGGCATGAAGTGATACTTGCCTGGTCTGATCCTTCGTCGCTGTCCTCCTTGTCGTCATCGCTGCCGAGGAAAAAGTGAAGGGACGCGCTTTGCACTTTGATGACGGGATGAAAGCATCCGAGGGCGATAATGGATACAGACTTTACGTCTGACCACACCTGCTTTCGCCAGAGCTCTTTTGTGAGAATGACGGCCCACATGGCGTCTTCGCTGTTGGCTGCGGCTGCTGTGGTTGCGCGGAGTTTTCCCTTGTCGCCGAGGACGTTTGCGTCCATGCCGCGTTCGACCATCGCAAAGAGCATGGCCTGCACGGCGCGGTTGAGCTTGTGGTTCTTGGTGCGGAGATTGGCAGTGCGGATATCGGAGAGGATGGTTTTTCGGATAAAAGCACGGAGGGACGAGGAGGTGGTGCGGGGGAGCAGGGGAAAGAGGGTCTTGAGAAGACTGCTAGATGGTCAAGGGCGGGCGGAGAAGCAGAGAGAGGGACGCACTCGATGGAAGTGATCACGTTTTTGTTGCGGAGGATGACGAGGTTATGCAGAATCGTCTTGCGGGTGTCTGGGTTGAGCGTACCATAGTGTTCGAGGACAAGACTCGACAGATGGGACGGAAACTCGGCGGTCTCCTTTGGATAGCACACGGCGACCTGGGCGATAAAAGTGACGAGTTCCCTGAAATGTGTCGCGTTGTCGTCTGGGCTGATGATGAAGAGCTGTCTGATAGAATTGTAGTGGTTGTACTGCTGCAGAAATTCCTCCTTGTACCCCGCTGGATCGCGTTTGATCAGGTTCTGTAGCTGCGGCAGATTCGCGGTGAGGAGGACACCCCGTCCCATATCGTCGTCTGAGGATGCGTTCAATGATTTGCTTAGTCATCACAATACGTTTACTTATTCTGGCGCTCGGTCTGCATCGCCCTTGTTCCGTCAAGTGTTCCGTTCTCTGGTGGGCTTGCCCCGAGTCTTAACTCTCCATCTTCTCCATATTTCCCCGCGCGTTCTGCTCACTTGTAGTTCAACGCCCTCCTGCGCCTGCTTGATGCGCTCGGCCTATTGACGGCATCATGTCCTAGGTATTATCAAGAAACGGGATGAGCTGGTAGAGATGGTCGAACCTCCGACTCCGTTCTCTGTACGGTGTCTCTCCTTTAGACCCTTATAACTGCTGATATGTGTTTCCTTCTTAGTTCCAGCCCACACGTATGGTGATGCTGTCAAGATCGAAAGGATGCTTCGGAACCCCAACGGCAACGATCCCACACGCGATAAACCTTGTGATGAAGAGATCGAACGCCAGGTCGCCAAACTTTCAAGTGTCGTTGCTTATTGTTATGAATCTGATTGTCAACGTGCTCCTTCTCTGTCAAATTATAATCAGAATGACTATCTTCTGCTCTCAAAGTATAGCGTCTGGCTAGGGAAGACTACGTTAAAATGACATACCGCGGTTTTCGTGATGATGTCGAGACACTCTTACAAATCGCCTGGCAAGTTGGATCAGTCAATATTAATGGAAGGAAATACGGTGAGTGAAAACTGTCTTGAGATCAGATCAAAGTCGAGTACCTCGTCTCTGAGAGAACATGATCATGACGCGATGACATCTCGACAACGCGCACCACCCAAAGATGGAACCCACCAGCTGGCAGGGCATCAGTACTTTTGTCATGCTCAGGAAACTGGGAGCAGCTTTCATGGCAACTTCCCTGATCATATGCATAGACCAAGCCGTGGCAACATCCGAAATCAGTACCGAAGAGGCAAGAAATGCAGTAAGTTCCTAGTCAATTCCCAAAGCTTTTCAATCCGAGTGGCCCCTCGTCCTCTCCCATTCCTCCTGAATGTCTCTCCTGATCGTCTTGTGAAGGCCGAACGGCTTCCTCTCGCTTCATCAGCAATTCGTCTTGATTAACAAGATCTTGCTGACTTCCCTGCCTTGTCAATCCCTGGTCGATGTAGGTGTGGTGAGTGGCCATCTCGTCCTCCTGTATCGGTGAACTCTGGCCAGCATCTTGGCGCGTAATGTTCTCCAGAGGCTGTCCACTTTCTTCCTTTGGCGATTTCTGACCTGCGTCCACACCTTTAGGCGCCAGATTGTCCTTCTCCCTATCACCGGGAGCAGCACCCCGACTATGCTGAGCTTGAACTCCTTCGTTCTTTTGTGAGCTCCCTTCTTCCATAGGAGAAGGCTAGCGACCCTTGTTAGCCTCAGTAAGTCCTTCCTTGCGATTTACATACTTTCAAGGACGGGGGGTTGGAGACTGTATTAGAGTCGAATCGACTTGAACTGTTACCCACGAGAGAAGTCGGTGAAATTGCCATGGAAAAGATCAACCGTTACCCATATCAGCACGTCTTTGAGACGACAACTTCAATAAGAAACGATTCACCTACTCGACGCCCGCGAAATGGCTGCTTTTGTCGCATGAAGTAACTCCTGGATTGCGTGGCCCGTCGTCGGCTATGGTGTAGGTAAGAGGAACATCGGGGGACGAACCACACTGTCATCAAACCAGCCGGCCAGACCAGGTCGGCGTCCAAAGTCCTCCACAGCCGTCTCTGGTACCGACACGATGCCATCGTATGAATGGCCTTCGTCCACAGCTGTCATCATGCAATCCAACATGAGCGATAAGCGGTCTGGCATGGTGTTAATTAGTAGTAGTAACGGGAGTGAGAGAGAGTCGTGAAGCAGCTTAGGCTGGCCCCGCGGGCAATAAGAATACATAGCCTAAGATCAGCCAGTGCTTCGCCGCCCATCATACCACTTCAGATCTGGGCGCATTCAGGTTGTTAGGTCAGCACCGCTGCTCAGCGGAGCCGAGCATTTCGCCCATATATTTATGGATCCGATGTGACACGTAGCACTATAAGAGACGTCGATATTTCAGGGAGGTATCAACGCATGCCATAAACGCAGCACTCCTGTAGTCCGCTGGCGGTCACCCCACAGCTTCACAAGACAGCATTTGCAGCGTGGCAGTGTGTTTTGCGAGCGCGGCGGATAATCCTAAGAAATTCTTAATTAATTACATATATATGAGAATTCATTCGGGCTTTGCCGAAGCGTAATATTACCTTGTTTGGTATCCTAGTAAAATATCATTACCCTCCGGGCATAGATGCAGGCTATGTAAGCTGGAGATAGGCTTACAGAGGTGTTCGTTATACAAATTTATATAAGGAATACAAGTACGGTAGTAGAACCCAGTGCAGACCATTCATACGGCCCTCTGGGCAATCCTGGACCCGCAAGTGGCAGTACATGGAGAGGGAGTTGGCAAAAGGGACGAATGGGATCGGTCGGGCTAAGTGCTACCTGGAACTGGTGGCAGACTACTAAGTACATAGGGGCACCGAATCAATCTCGTGATTGCTTTCGGCATTTCCATTTATAGTAGTAGTTGACAGGGCACAGCCGCAATTTTCGATTTGAGACCTTTCTGGTCCAGGAATAACATGGTCAAGTAAGGATGCAGACAAACTTCGCCAACTTCGACTGGAAACGATATCACGCACTCTAGATCTATTATTCTTCCTCACGTCGGCACGTCGGCAACAGAAGGTCGCAACCACCACTTCCCACGGGCGTTGACAGTTTTTTTCTCACGAATTAATGGTTTGGAAACTTGACCCCTACAGGTCCGAGAATTCGTCTCAGTACATATCTGCCAGTGTCGCTGCGTGGCCACGCGCCCGTGGCATCCACTTCCCGGAACCAACTTGCTTCAGGTGTAAGTAACAGGGTTTTCCAAAATTGTGACCGATGTTTTGACTCGGTTGGACCCACAATATCGCGCGCTCACAAGGAGGCCCCTCCACCGCGCTCGCCGCTGCAGTACGCCAAGTAAGGTAAAGTTGCGCGAGCTACCATAACAATACATAGTGCTTCTGCTACGCGCGGGGATGAACTTCCATCGAAGCTGAGCGCGATTGCCTGTACATGCTCCAATGAGCTTCGAAGCGCTCAACGAGGCAGTGAACCGAATACGAGGTGGCTTACCTGCACCAATCCAGGTGTTCTAAATTCAGTCGAGCGTTTATGTTGGGCTGGCATCAATTCATGATCAATATTTGGAAGGTGTGTATCACTCCACTCATCAGGTAAGGCTGTGATCACGCCAGGATACTGACAACCGTCAGCGCTGATTCATGTGCTGTGTAGTTCGCATCTGAGCAATGTGTACCTCCGATGAATCCGCATGGGCGCCTGGAGGTGTTTGTGAATTGGCGCGCCTGCATAAAGACCAAGCTCCCGTGAGACGAACTCAGTCTTGTCTCCCTCCAGACTCAAACAGTACGAATGTCAGGGTCAATGCCTCCGTTGTACCGGTGCGACAATTGCAAGAGTGCGTCCGTGAATGCAAGGAACCTTGTTGTCTTTATCGACGGCACATCTAACAAATCTGGTTCCAAGGTAACTGATCATCTGTGCCATGATCCTCCAGAGCTGATGGAGTCCGACAGCGGACAAATGTCCAGAAGCTGTACGAGGCCACATGCGACAAAGGTAGCTGTAAACTCGAGCAGAATAAAGTGTATTATGACGGGATCGGTGCACTCGACGATTTCCTGGCTAGTGTGGGAAAGATGATCAACAGTGGCTTCGACATGGCATTTGCTTGGTTTGTTCTCCATAAGTATTTTTGTCACTGATAATCAGACTGATCGTTACAGGAATGTGGAGAAAAACGTGAAGAATGCGTATAGCTGGCTAGCGAAGACCTATCGGAAAGGGGACCAAATATATTTGTTTGGTGAGTCCAAGCTTACTACCAGCTCTAGCAGACAGTGATGAGATGCTTGCAGGGTTCTCTCGAGGTGCATATCAAGTCCGGGCACTTGCCGCTATGATCCATGAGGTGAGGACGCGTAACAATACGTTTCACTGATAGACTTACATTCTGACAGGTTGGTCTGTTGCGGGACGATAGTGAGGAACGACTTGAACAGCAAGTATCCCAATTGTTATTTCACACGAGTCCCATGCTCACGAGTATTTTGCAATAGAGCCTATCGCCGCTACCTTTCCATCGACCCTAGTAATCCAGAGACAAGAAAAAATGCAGTAGAATTCAAGAAGGGTTTTTGTTGGCCTGGTGTGAGGATTCATTTCGTGGGGGTCTGGTGTGCTGAATCCTTTATCATGCCCTTCGTAGCATCCTGACTTTTACCAGGGATACGGTGTCTTCGTTGGGTCTCATCAAGAGAGATGTTCACATCACAGCCTCTGCATCAGTAACAAATGCGTGCCATTTCAGACATGCACTTGCTCTTGATGAACGTCGAGTCAAGTTTATGCCGGAGTACTTTTTGGAAATGAACGTTCATCATGGCAATATACGAACACCCAGATCCGCCATCAGTGATGTTAAAGAAGTCTGGTTTGCGGGTTGCCA
>JBBPMW010001149.1:0-11542 GCA_038090535.1 Tylopilus alboater | reverse complement strand
CGCCCGCCGAGTCGTGCAGCTCCCTCTCTTCATCCGGCGCGTCAGGATCCGCGACGTCTCCATTCAGGACAATAGCATCGGATTCCTCCGCGATATTTGCGTACCCGCCTCCATCTCGGTAGTTTCCGTGGCCCCCTCCTCGCCCACCCGCATAGTTTCCTCTGCCCCTCCCACCTGGCCACCCACCGTGGTGCCGTGCACCCTGTCCTTCCCAGTTTCCTTGTTGCCACTGACCTCCTGGCGCTCCATTGAACCCCCCGTTCGCCATCCCAGTAGCAGCCATGCTCGCCATCATAAAGTGCATGAGTTCCTCCTGCGACGGCGAATAGCCGTAAGTTGATCGCCACATGTTTCCCAGCCCTTCCCACGATGACGGAGCAGTAGCATCAAACGTGCTGATATCAAATTGGTCAAGACCAGGTTGCTGCTCCGTCGCTGGGCTCGGGGTATGCGTCTCTGTACTCTGCGCAGACGTACTTGCAGCTACCAAAGGCAACTGATCAGATACAGGTATGTGATTATCTGGCGCGACCCCAGCGGTAGGATCTACAGACGAGTCCATCAGAGCTAGTGCCTGCGAGTCTTCGACCGACGTTGATCTAGAAGGCGAGTGGGACGACGCCCTGATATCCCGTCCAAACTCGTCCTTGTCATGTGTGCTGGTAGGCGGTGTAGGTAGTTCAGGTGGATGAACTGGGTCTCTGTCGTTCAAAGGACGGCGGGGTGGGCTGTATGTCCGCACGTTTCGTCGTTCTTCGTGTCTGCGCGGGCTGCACGAGCGGCTGCGTCTTGGACGCGGAGGTGGATTCCGGTCCCGATCGCGATGTCTGAAGCGATCAAGATTGTGGTGATCATCCCAACGGCCTCGACCACGATAGCCACCGCGAGCACCACCACGCGTGTGTCGCTCGTCACGAAAATCTCGTCCGCGATCTGGATAGCCGTTACGGGCGTACCGTGTATCTCCCGGAGAGTCAAAATATCTTGTTTGGGGTGGCCGCGAAGAGGGTTGCGACAGCTCTGGCACAGAAATTACGGTTTTGGGATTTACATCTGTAGGTGGTGGTGTCTGTCCTGGAGGGGGTGTGGCACCATTGGTGAGTTTGGCAGCAAGGGCTAGCTGCTGCAAGAGCACCAATTGAGGCTCCTGAAGCTGTGGGTCCGTGTTTGGTGGTATTTGGCTAAAGGAAGCTGAGTGGACGTGAGAGGTAAGCGGATGGATCTGCATACCTGGGTTGGCTATGGCCCTGAGCTGCTTGACCCAGCAAGGTAAGCAAGGCTGCCTGCACGTCGGTGGGGTCAGGGATGTGGGGTGCCGGTTGAGGTGTTGCTATCGCGGGCACTTCGCTCGTGGCGCGTGGATCGGTGGGCGTTGTCGGATTTACAGCGATCTCTAACGGAAAAGTAAACCAAATAACGTTTCAGTTGATACTCTCATTTCATTGGAGGCAAGAACGCCAGCAAAAATAGCTAGAATTACACAAACAGAAGAAATACTTAGCGGCCACATGTTTTGGTTCTGATAAGCACCTTTTCGTACTTCCGCCAAGATATCCCTCAGTCGCGTCAGCACCGCCGAAGGAAATGTATTCGATTTGACCCATATGTCATGAACTTTCTTCGTCTTTTCCTGTGGTTAGAGTCACGTAAGAATGTTGTACTTTGTTGACCACCCCTTGATGGGGTGATAAGAGGTCATGTGATAGAACGCGCTACGAGGCTAAGGGTCCATGGTGGGCCAGATTGCGGCGAGAACGCAAAACTGCTCGCGTGAAGCCAGGGACCGAGCGCAAGATTCATTTCCGCGGGAGAGCATGCTCCGACAACTGACCTTTGCTTCTGGATTATCCAGGGAGACCATATCCCGGAAGAGCCCGTCCAAGACGCCTTCCATCTTGAGGAGAAACGTCGCAGCGTTACCCTTTTCCGAGTTGGCATCACCCGTTACACCACGTTTGCTCACTGAGCTCCTAGCAGCACGAGCCAAAGCGTCAAAGGCATACAAGCTCGAGACTTTAGCGGAACTCGGCAACGAGTTGTGGGTTCGATAGAGGATTGCGACGAGTTTCGTGTCATCCTAAAACACCAACACCGACCGTCAGACTTTGTCGACGCTGGAAATGGGCCGTACACGCGCCTCGAGCGATTTCATGGCGATCTCTGTCAACCTCTTCATTTTTGAGGCTGACAGTCGTTTTGCGCCGACGACCTCTTTGAGGGTGTTTTCGAAATCCTGGAAGCTCGACGATTAGACACGACGAGGAGAAAGGTCTTGGACGCACCTCGAGAGCAGACATGTTTAGGGTTCACGCATGGGATTAGCTAGCAAAGACTGAGGGTTAAAGTGATGACCGAGTCGGGAGGGAGCAGACTGTGTTTGCTCGTGTTGTGGCTCTCTGAGCCCTTGCTCCGAATTTTGCCTTATCTGTTATAGCTGGTTTCACTGCAGCACTGCCAGCTCAATGTCGACGCGGGCGAAGGCGACCTTGGCTGCTTCATGTGCTATCTCTGCGCTCATCATATGGGGCGTTCACTACCAGCAAACCAAAGAGCGCGAGGTATATGTGATGTTCTCTTCACTGTGAACGCGCCTTCTGACGACGCATAGGATATGTTCCAAGGGGTATTGCGCGATGACGAACGCAGGAGAGAAAAGATGCAGCAGAGACAGCAAGACTTTGAAGAATCACAACGCAAACGAGCAATATACGAACGCACGCAGGCTGTTGTTGTCTCTGGTGAACAGAGTTGATACCCGTGTGGTAAGTTAGGGGGTCACCTCGGTCATTATACCACACTTGGCGCTTACAAGCTGAAATTATCAATCTGTCTCTACTGTAGAAGATGCTTCGTCTTCGAGCCAATCAACCCACGATACCTGGCGAGTAGAGGTCGGCATAGCTAGCGCTTTCGGTAGACAGCAACCACGGTAGCTCTTAACGGTCCTGGTCAGGTTACATACTCTAATCTGCCAAGTGCGTGATACTCATGTACCCCGAGATCACCAACACTGTGGCTCATGTCAGCAGTGGTGGCTTAGGCAATTCTTTGACTATGATATCGAAATACAATCCTCTCTCATCTTGCATCAAGGATAGCGACTTTATCGAGTCCATTGCTACTCCCGCAGAGTCGCTTCCAAAAACGAGCCAAAGAGGGGAAGGGAACGCGTTCCAACTAGATCGTAATGAAGCATTGATCACGTGATGATAATCAGCCAATCGGAGCCCGACTTGACATTTTTTTGCGGGTACCGCCCGGGTAACGTCAGGTTTATTTTACAGCTGTCGTTTGCCGTGGACGTGAACGCTCTCGGGGTGAGCGGTGACTGGGAGTCAGAGGACGGTAAATCTGACCGACACAAGGTGTGTTTGCCTTTTCAAAGGGAAATACTTATCTCACTCCGATCAGAAGGCGGAAACGATGCATACAGCCCTCCTCATTGATGAGATCCTCCAACTCATATTCGAGGTTATCTTGGACGATGGCAAATCATCACTGTGCTGTGCTGCGAGGTGTTGTCGAGCATGGAAGGATCCTGCCCTAGACCGCATATGGAGGCGACTTCCATCAGCCGTACCGCTATTCTCTCTTTTGCCAAGTTTTTCGATGGAGAATGATGGCATTGTGCGTATCTTTCACCTCAATGGGTCAGTGGTTACTGACTTATGCATAGCGACTTGACTCGACAGCGCCAGGCGTGGTACATACGACCTTCCACTCGTATGCTATTCGTGTCAAGCACATCGTACACTGCCATCGCATACTCGCCGACCTGACAAGCATTCCTATGCACCTGTTTCACCAACTGATTAACCTCGAGTCCGCTCGCCTGGAGAGCAGAGCTACCGGAGAAGTCGCCCTGCGTATGAGCCTGGCTCCTCGGCTTCGGTCTCTCGCGCTGCAGGTTGGTTACACCAAATCCAACTCTACGCCGACGACCGTGCATGGTATGATGTCGCTTTTGAAAGGATGCTCTTCGTTGGAGCGACTCTCTGTCAGAGGACATTCGTCAGAGTGCCTTCACATCCCTCTCAGCAGTATCACGACCTTGCGCTCTTTGTCGCTGCACCTTTCATCCTTGACGGAGCAGTCCTTTATGACTGCGTCCACCTTTCCCCACTTAGTAGATTTCGACATACACGCAGACCGCTTATCATACGATACTTTGTCGGCCGCATTTGCTCGCACCTGTGATGCCCCGTTCTTTCCTGCGCTGGAAAAACTGAAGATCCGTGCTCAACCGGCGCTCGTAGCATTGATACTTCAACAGCTGCTCCGTGATAAGCTTCGTTCTCTCCACATAGACGCCACTGGTCCTGGTCCTGTATCAGCATTCGAAGGCCCGTTTACCGCGATGACCACCTTGCCACTACGTGAATTCACTCTTGAACATGCAATCTCCATTGACGAATCCGAGGATATACCCGCATACACTCCGGACAAATTCTTCACTCTAGACCACTTGCGACCGCTTTCGAAATTACCCCTCAGGTCTTTTGTACTCGACACTTCGTTGCCGCCTGACCTGTCGGATCCAGCCGTCGAGGAGATGACGACGTGGTGGCCGCGCCTCGAGCGACTTCAGCTTGGAGCCCGCACTGCCCTCGAAAATGCAGAGACGAGTTGGAAATCTAGGACCTCGCTGGCGAGCCTGTCCGCGTTGGCGAGACGGTGCAAGCACCTCGAGCGTCTCGTCGTCACTCTGGATGCGGATACGCTTTCGCTCCCGCTTCCGGATCTGGCAGGTGCAGTCCCGCTTAGTTCTCATCCCCTTGCTTCACTGTCGATCAGTTGTCGTTCCCGACCTGACGTTGCATCGCTTCCGGCGGTGCTCTCTAGGCTATTCCCATCTTTGGTGGATGTGACGCCTGGGTTTGTCGGCGAACATGAAGATGCATGGGATGCTGTTCAAGTCGCTCTTTTAAATCTCGCTCGTGGAAGCTTATAGATTAGAGATATAGACATGGGCCGTCATGATAGACTTAGACTACTAGACATGTACCGTAGACATAGACCATACGTATTACGTATTGACCAGGACGTACTCCAGACTAGATTGTACATATACTATCCTTGTAGTTCGCAATGATTCCGACCAGTTTGCATCTGTTCGATTGATGCACATCACTTAGACGTGTTCATAAAGGTGGCATTCGGTCCTACGCATACAACATGTGGAGACAATTCTAATCTACACGACGGGCGGCTTGGTGCCAGGGGCGAAAGTGTAAGTCAGACCGCACTTGCCACAGTACTGGCGGTCTTTGTGGAAGGCCATCTACAGACAGACAGAAAATTCAATGAATGTGGGACAAGGCTTATCTCGGGAGCACGTACGAAGACACCCGCACCGCACTCGGCAGTGGGGCACTCGCGGCGGAGACGCTTGATCTTACCGTCCGAGTCCACCTTGTAGTACTTGAGGATGGACATCTTGACCTTCTTGCGCTTGTGCTTGATCTTCTTGGGGGTCTACATCGTCATTCGTGCGTCAGTATCAGAATGAACGACGGGACCAAGACAAGGCTGACGTTGTAGGTCTTCTTCTTGCGCTTCTTGGCACCACCACGAAGACGGAGCACCAAGTGGAGGGTAGACTCCTTTTGGATGTTGTAGTCGTTGAGGGTGCGACCGTCTTCGAGTTGCTTGCCGGCAAAGATCAGGCGCTGCTGGTCGGGAGGGATGCTATGCGACCATGAGACGAGTGGACCGATGGAAAAAGACGATCGACGTACCCTTCCTTGTCTTGAATCTTGGTCTTGACATTATCGATGGTGTCGGAGGACTCGACCTCGAGGGTGATGGTCTTGCCCGTGAGGCTACATTCGTCGGTTAGTCCACTCGGCGACGAAAACTGGAGAACGGTGAGCCTACGTCTTGACGAAAATTTGCATCTTTTCGGATGCCTTTGTCTGTCCAACGAACTGAACGGTGGAGTCGTCGACAAAAGCAAGAACCGTCGTTGTAGTCAGGAGGAGAGTTATCAGCCTGGCATGTCCAAACCTTAACCTGCTGTTGATGGTCCGTGCGTGGTAATTATTTTCTGAAAAAACGGCTTATCGATGTAATTATGTAATCAGTCGACAGCACAGCCACGTAAATTTCCCCTAGGCACGTGCACCACGCCTCACGTGAAAGGCAGCCGTCGCGTCGGGTCATGGCGCGTTCAACTCAAGCGTCCCAGCTCAGAACTACCAGCAAAGCGACCTGGCATCATGGATAGCGACGTCGATATGGACCTCGATGTTGTTACAGGCCATTCTGCCTTCAAAGGGAAGGAAAAAGCTGTCGACATTTGCGCGTCCTCTGACGGCGATATATTGCCATGGTATACCGCTCGTTTGACGCATCTTTTGCTCACGTCTTTATATGCCATCCTTGCAGGGTAGAAAAATACCGACCAGTCACGCTCAACGACGTCGTCTCTCATAAAGACATCACTACTACAAGTGGGTCTCGTCTTCAACTGGCTTTTCAACTGGCTCATGTTTGTCTGCAGTCGAGAGGTTCATCGAGAAAAACAGACTGCCACACTTGCTCTTCTATGGCCCACCAGGCACCGGAAAGACGTCGACCATATTGGCTGTTGCAAGACGAATATACGGCGCCCAGTACAGAAAGCAAATCCTCGAGGTGGGCGCGTCTTCAGCGAACTCGTCGCAACGCTCTGAGATCATGTCAGCTCAACGCTTCGGACGACCGAGGGATCGACGTCGTACGCGAACAAATCAAACAATTCGCCGAAACCCGCACGCTTTTCTCAAAGGGTTATAAGCTCATCGTCCTCGATGAAGCGGACATGATGACACACGCAGCCCAAGCAGCGCTGCGCCGTGTCATTGAGCAATACACCAAAAACGTTCGCTTCTGCATCATTTGTAATTACGTGAACAAGATTGCACCTGCGATCCAAAGTCGATGTACGAGGTTCCGGTTCTCTCCACTACCCATCGTGGAGGTCGAGAAAAGAGTAGACGTCGTCGTACAAGCCGAGGGGTGAGTGTCAGAAAATGTGGACCTCCACACAGACGCATCTGAATACATGCTAGAGTGAAATTAACCCCTGACGGAAAGCAGGCGCTTCTTAAGCTCTCAAAGGGTGATATGCGAAGGGCACTGAATGTCCTTCAGGCGTGCCATGCTGCCTATGACACTGTTGGGGAGACGGAAGTCTACAATTGTACCGGAAGCCCGCATCCATCGGACATCGAGACGATAGTCAATTCGATGCTCTCAGATGAATTCACGACGTCGATTCAAAGTGCGTGCGATGCTTGCCTTCGACGTAATTGGGACTAACATACATCTCCTTAGTGATAACAGCTCTGAAGAGCGAGCGAGGACTTGCACTGCAAGACTTGCTTTCTGGTGCATACGAGTATGTAGAAACGATCGATTTCAAGCCCCACGCCCGGGTGTACCTGCTGGACTTTATTGCAACCATAGAGTGAGTAACGGCGACAACATTTACTGATTTCTTGACGAGCTTTTTTTTTGCCTTTTCCTCCAGACATAGGCTATCAACCGGCGCCAGCGAGAAAATCCAGTTATCGGCTTTGCTAGGTGCTTTCAAGAACACCGTTGAGTTGCAGTCCAAGTGACCAGAGCACTGGATGCATTTATCACATCTCCATCAGAGTAGTTGCAATTACCACCGTCCATCGAATCGAAATGCTTGCCAACAATACCCAAAATGAACAGTGTTGCTCTCTGACGTACTTTGACGTACTCATACTAGACTTCAGTGGCTATCCCAAGTACTCCAATTGCTTCAGTCTATAATAACGCGCGTCGCATTGATACCTCCAACGCCTTCACCTCACCCGGTGGGCTCACTGGAGGGGATGGTTCTGAATGTAGCGCAAAGTCCAAGAACCACTCCTTGCTCATGTAATTCCTAATACTGAATGGATCTTGGTCAGAGCTCTCCCCCAGACGGTAGTACAGCGCGCTCACCCATCAGGCAACAGCACGACGACGTTCATGCCCTCTGTCTCGGCGAACTTGCGTCCTTGCTCGGACTTCAACCAGGCCAGAGCACCGCTGAGTGCACTGCCACTGCTGCCCCCCACAAGGAGTCCTTCCTTTCTCATGAGTTGTTGGACGGCTTTAAAGGCCTCTTCGTCGGTTGTCTTTAGCCAGGTGTCAACGTCGCCTGGGTCCCTCGATAGGACATCTGGAATAAAGTCATAGCCAATACCCTCGACGACATAAGGTTTGCCAGCACCCTGATCGTTGAGGGTATCAGGAAATGCGAGGATGCTACCAACCTACAAATCACGCGTCAGCATCCACGATGTATGCGGTCATGAATGATACGAACTGGATCGATCCCAACGACAATGCAGCCAGGATTGTGGGTCTTCTTCAACGCGCGGGAAATTCCAGTGATAGTACCTCCGGTACCTGCACTAGCGATGAGAGCATCGACCTTCATGGACGATGGTCTCAATGGAGACGATGGAGTAGAAATGACTGCATCGATGATCTCTGGCCCAGTCGTATATTCGTGGGCCAACGGGTTGTTTGGCTGCGCACCGTAAGAACTCACTCGAGACCAACGAATTGCGACACGTACATTACCATACTGATCCAGAATGACTGCATGCGGTATTTCACGCTGAAGCCTCTTTGCCACACCTGCGGTCGTCGGGGAATTCAGCCACGAGAGGTGCTAAAGATACGATGGGAATTCTACCTATATGGCTATTGGGCGAATCCCAAGGTTCGGTGTCAGGGGTGCGAACGACTTGAGCTCCGAGTGCTCGAAGTAGCGCCTCCTTCTCCCGTGACATCTTATTAGGCATGGTTATGATGACCGAATATCCCTTATCTCAACCGTATTCAGTAACCGTTCGAAAAGGAAGCAATTGGTAGTATCTACCTTGACGGCGCATGCCAAGGCGAGGCCGATACCTAAGTTTGTCCCACTCGTATCAAATAAGGCCATATGCAGGCTACGTCAAAGAACAGACCTGTGTTGCCAGAGGTCGGTTCGATAACGACGCTTCGTCCGGGAACGAGTTTGCCCTCCTTCTCCGCAGCAAGCACCATGGCCTTTGCGATTCTGTCCTTGACTGAGCCACCAACCGAGAGGCATTCAAGCTTGCCCACTGGGGAAGAGAAGGGGTTTATACGTCCGAACAACGAGCGAGCTCCGATCGGGGCGAGTACGTACGTAGGTTGCATTTAAGACCTTCTTCGGCGGCGATCTTATCCAGTCGGATGAGGGGAGTATTGCCCACGGCGTCAAGGGCATTGTTCAAGATGTGGCGAGAAAACACCATGAAGGATAGATGGTGAATGGTAGGCAAGAATCAAGAGTTACAGAGGGCACCAGCTACGTTTATCTGTTCCGGCTCGGAACTCTCCAGTGGCGGCGAGCCCACGCCACTAGATGGCGCTGTGTATTTCTGTCCCTCTACATATAGTGATCCACCGTCACATGCGTCAGTGTGATATATATACTGTACGCAATTCATACAAAATTGTTGCTACAACTAGTTTACTATAATTAGGGATTGCTGTCTCACAATGTCACTATATGTGTGTGCACAGGTCGCCTTGTGTTTGTCAGTTATTTTCCATTTTGTCCGAGAAAAAGATGGAAATTGCCTGTGCCTGCTGTGATTGGTTATTTTTAACCCCCCAAACCCAGGCATCAACTGCCTAAGACCCTTTATGGCACGCTTGACTCAATAATCTATCGTGAACAGGAGGGAATGTTCTGCCAGAGCCATGCCGGAGAGGCGAGGCATTATGATCCTTATCATCTCTTATCTAAGCCTAGATCTTATCATAGGTTGACTACGAGCTGGTTGGAGGAACTGTCACCTGTCAACAAAGTGACCGCCAGTCAGGATTTGCCAAGCAGAATGGATGGCCGAAAGAGACTTGGCGAAGGCTGAGGGACGGCGGACACGGTGGAAGCGACCAGTTCTTGGAAAGCTTGAGGCTCCATTGCCAAAACCAATCTTCAACAATCATACTGAGGACGGCGAAGGAAATGGGGGCGAGGATTGGAGCGATGCGGACAGAGGGAGCGGCAGCGGCAGTGCAGATGAATAATAAGATTGTTTACATCCAACTGATTGATATACCGCTTTTGTGCTGATGCAAGTGATGGTGCGTGCACGATAAATCGATAAAGCCTCGAAAACAGATTCTAAGACACCAATTCTGATTGGCACCCAAAAAAAATTTCTACATACATTTTTAGCATAAAATAAAAGGTCTACAGTATCCGATCCAGCTAGAATGACCGCGTGCTTATATGGCGCTTAATTATCTGTGGCTACAGCGAAAATGTGTCGTGCGAGTGGACGTGTCTATTGGCGAAAGTTGTTCAGGACCGCTTCTTCAACATGTCCAAATACAACGGCCAGGGTTTCCCTATCCACGTAGCGAGCTCCGCATGGTCCCTGTATGGATTACCGGTGTTCGGGTGAACGAGGACACTAATGAATGAGTGACGTCAGTAATCATTTCGTGGTACTGTTAGTGAATCTCGTACTCGCAAGGGCCGCGGTTCACGACCAGCCAGGAGAAAAGCGCTCCAGTTTGATGGGGAGTGTGGGTGTCGATCTCGAACATGGCGGTTGGGTGAGGCCCTAACCAACGGGTCAGGCATGTACGCGATGCAATGAATGATGATTGACATACCAATCGGTCTGTCCCAAAAGCGACCGAGGGCGAGCTGTAGGGGTGGATCAGCAGAGCAAACGAGATGGTAAGAAAAGCTGTTACCTCTGGGAACTCGCGTTTGATACGCGCGTAGAGTCGCTTTGCATGTTCGGTATGTTCGGGGGAGCTGGATATCCAATATACTACACCATCCTAAGCAAAATACCAGGAGGGAGACCACCAAACTTGCCATGAAAATCAAACCCGGCGGAGTTTGGCTGTATGGGCTCAGGGAACTCGTAGTAGGCAGCAGAGAGCGTGGTCTGCTTGCCGATGGAATTGGCGAGGGTCTGAGCAGCGGAGTGAAACATTGGATGAAATCGATAGGGATCAGAAAGTGTGCGGATCCTTGGATTTTTAAAGTCCTGGTCGATCTCGTTCGGTCGAATGAGCGGTGGTCGGGATTTGTATCTCAGTTCATCTAACCTCCATAGCCGGCACTGTAATCCGAACAGCTGACTAGCACTGCCGTGTTATCGGGTAACGCAGGTGGGCAGATTGGTCATGCGCAGGGGTGGCTAGTCTCATTCCCGACGTTCCAGGGTCCTTACCTGTCAGGTCGGAGATCAAACTTATCCGTTTTTGGTTCAGTCGTGCGGTGTGCCCTAGAACGTCTGGTGCATTCCACGGCCCTCCGGGCATTCCTGGACCCGCAAGTGGCGGTATGAGGAGACCAATGTCACATTGACACTTGTGCACGAGCGTACGTGTCAAGCAAGGCGGAGTAAACTTGTGTTGAAAAAGTAAACAACGCGAGAAACTTCTATACATAATAGCACGGACAATGCGTAGCCAAGTAGAGTACAGTACTTTGTGTATGCGGCGCTGAACCGAAGACTGGGCTCCATCTCTCGTG
>JBBPMW010001148.1:0-11552 GCA_038090535.1 Tylopilus alboater | reverse complement strand
AGGGAAGCAGGAGAAAACAAGATGGGGGTCTACTACGAGAGGGCTCAGGTATATATATGTGCGGGAGAACGGTGACGTCGATGTGAACGGTGACGTCGATGGAATATGTGACGTAGTGGGCTTACACAAAGTCACCCTTGTGAAGTTCCTGTCTCCACTAGGTGCGAAAGCAACGACTCGGACGATCACTTTCTTGCATCACTCCCCATCGCGGCAGCCATGCCCATCGCCATTGCGTTGCCCATCTGGTTCCCAGGCCCATCAGAAGGTGCGAAGATTGTTCTGTTACCAAAGGCCTTGATGCGCGAAACTTCGACCCGTCTCATTCCCATTTCTCGTGCGAATTGGTCTACGACGTCAGCGTCCGCCGCTGCTTTGATCTGGATGGCTCCTGCCTCTGCTTCAGCAGTGAGGCGGATGGCTTCGGCTTGTGCAAGAGCTTCGATCTTCGTGCGTTCCGCTTGGGCTCTCGCGGCTGCGATAATGCTGTAAGCCTCGGAATCTGCTTGTGTCTTTAGATAGCACTACGTTAGGGTCGTTGTTCCACAGCAAATCCCTCGGTACATACGTTGCGTGATTGCGCCTTGATGCGTGCTACCGCCAAAGCTCCCTCCTCCTGTTTCACTTTGTTTGAATTCTCCCTGTCGACGTTCTGTGACACGGACGAAGTTAACGAAGCAAAGAATAATGCAGAAGCGACTTACAGCAGCTTCCACTTGTGCCTGAAGTGCCCTGGTAGTAAGCTTATCCATGGTAGCCGCGATCTCCCCCTTGAACTGCCTGTCAATGACGGCTGTTGATGATTCAATAAGTGTCTCAATTAAGTACGACGAAATTAAAGGACCCACCGAGATCCTTTAGCACGATTCCGTACTCCAACGCAGCTTCGTGCATTTCATCCATCGCGCGAGTCCGGAGGGCGTCGAGGAAAGCAGATGAAGGGTCTGTTCCATCGTCAAAGTTGTCTGGTCCAAAGGAACGTTGTTTAACCATCGAACTGTAGTCGACTGTTGGAAAACCGATTAGGTGCTGTGGTCTGGAGGCTGGAAACATACATCACGTACGATGCGCGACAATTTGTGTCAAAATTGATTGGGTTTTGTCGCGAAGCGCGTCATATGGTGTGGAATACCCGTGAGTTGTGAGCTCCACCCTACATCAGGATCAACGCATCAACGAGGACATAGTCGAGGCTCACCTTCAGTGGTTCGACCAACTGCCTACGGGGGATGAGCCATCGAAGGAGTCAAGGAGCGAATAAAGCACCCACCATTTAAGGTAGATACGTAGACCGACAGGAACCTGATCTCTTGTAAAACTATACAACATCATTGAGACATCGATCAGGACTGCATGCACGCAGCGCTTACATGTCTTTCGTTGGCATCTCAAGCTGGTTCTCCCCAAGAGTGTATAGTCCACGTAAAGTAACATTCGGATTCGTAATGTAATGTTGTCCAGCGGGAAGTAGCTCGAGATCATCCCCACGTTGAAGAATGGCACAGTTATTTGCAGGGATGTTCAGGCTGAATGTAAAGATTATGTTAGTGAAGTGAACGGATCCTGCAGCTCGAAGGAGATCACAAACAAGAGCGCGACAATGTATTCTTGATCCTTTCCCGTGCCGACGCGGCTTCTCATCTTCACTTCGTGTGTCCTTTGCAGCGATTAGGTCAAGCAAAAAACCTGAACGACAAAGACTGAGGACTCACCATCCTAGGGTGACACCTGTCACATGATCCTTGACAGCTGTTTGCAGGTGTGTTTGGTCAACGATCGCGAGTACGTTGTATGTACCCTCAATTGCGAACGCGACAAAACCTGAATTCTTAATAACGAAAGTGCGATTCTATAGTTTCAGTGGATATGAGTTCACGAGCACTGGCAGGATTAGGATGTAAATTGACCTGTGGATCAGACACTACCGCCGCCTGCAACAGGGTTAGTATAAGGGTTGACTTTCGAGATACCCAAACCTCACCTGGTTCTGGGAAACCTGGACGACGGTCAAACCCTTGAATTCAATAGCGGTATCTGATACTAAAAACCCGCAGTCAAATCGTATAATCTGAACCGACGGATCGACACTCACGTCCCTGGGTTCCACACCACTCCCGTGCCCACCAATTGCGAAGTGGAATGCCTGGATAGCGACCCGGGCGCGTCAAGATTTTTGGGAGACCTCCGTGGTTGATTAGGCCGAGGTTCCCTGGAGGAACCTCACGACCAATCCACGAGACGGGTTGCTGAGGAACATGCCATGCTCAGAAATCTAAACTGCAGAACCAGAGTTTTTGCTCACCTTTTTTGACAACAAACTACTTCTTCCGGTCTTAAAATCATCACATGAATTAGCATGGTGATCTGGCATGTAGCATGACTTGAAGTGTCACCAACCTGCTGGAGTTGCTTGTCGAGCTTCTGTAATGCAATCGTTACGCCGTCTTTGCCAATCGGCACATAAAACGGTCTGTCAATCGCAAGGTCTGCCTTGGAGAAATCATGTCCAACGGTGGCCTTGGGTACTCCACTGGTGACTTGTGAGTACGGTTTGGCTGGGAAGTCATCGTTACGGTCCTTTAGCAGGTCTCTACGATTGGCAATGGACGCGGGGCCGGCAACGACCGTAGCACCATCCGCGAGACTGAGACTGTCCATTGTAACGTGAATGACTGAGGGTCTGAAGCTTTCCGATGTGGGGTTGGACTTTTGACCTCAACACGCAACTTTATTATAGTAATTTATGTCATGTGAAAGGAACTACAATGTGAAAAGAACTTCTGATCAGAACCAGGTACCAAGGCTACCAGCCGTTCACCAGTTGCTCGCATACTTGGCGGTGACTTGTTAAGCGCAGTCAGGTACATAGCCTCGAGGCTAGGAACCCTATTTATGCTTGTCAGGTGTACCTATGCTAGTCGCATCCGCAAAGCACTGGTACAGCATGGCGAATTACTTGAAGTTCGGTCCGATTTGCAGCAGGCAGTAATCAGCTACTTACTAACCACCACGGAAATGATGGCAGGCCGCGTCGGCGCAGAAATTATACGGACCACAGCAAGACTTAGACCACAGGCACGATAACGTCAGCAATGCGCCGATACATAATCAAGTCACATTACGCTCTCAAGAAATCTGGATCCCATTGATTTGACGGCGGTGAATGACACGGCCCGAGGCAGATGGGCCTTGCGCACTGTCAACGGCCCTGCGCCAGATTGTAGGCAGTCCAATGTAGGAGATGAGTCAATCATTGGTCCCATCCGGATCCGATTCCTGGACCCGTTTACGATTCAAGAATTTGTGGGAAAATAAAAGTGTACGCCCGTGGGAAGTCTAAAAAGTCTACTTAGCCTGACTTTTCTGGAACCAAACCTTAACCGGACACTAGGGTTCCGAATTGCGAGACTGTATGTACAATATAGCTTGTAGTAATCGAATGTACATTGGTTCCGAAGCGCTATCATGGTGCGTGCACACCAACAGCTTGGGGCCAGGGCCGCCCAGAGGCAATGCCGCAAGCACGCGGTGTCACTCGGTCACGTGACCGAATTGAAGTACTGCTTCAACAGCAACAGCTTGTTATTGGATCCACCTACTGCGCGACGATGCAGCTATTCTGGCTGCTTCTCTTCTTGTTTACGTCCCGAATATTTTCACTTCCACAGGATGTCACTGAAGGACTGCATTGGGGTACCTACCGCCCAGGCTTATACTTTGGTGTTCGCCCAAGGCTACCCCAGTCCCTCATGACAGGGCTTATTTGGTTCGGGACGCAAGATTACCAGTCGTTCGGGAGTGCGCCGCGCTTTATTATATATCTAGTGTGTTGAGGCTGACATGTCTCAGAGGCACGCCATTCATGCGACCAAGGCGACGGACTTGATAGTTACACATGGTCGATATTCGACTCTCGCCAGGGCGGCATACAGGTTCTGAACGACAGTCTCAACAATGTTGAAATGACAATTGAGTTTCTCAAAGTTCCGGGCGGTGAGCATGGTGGCAGCTGGGCTGCGCGCATCAAAGGGAAACCCATACAGCCAGGTGCGTATATCGGAGAGTCCACATTAGCGAGCACTGCCTAGTAATGCCCAAACATAGCGTCCCCCTCTAGAATTTCCTCAATTTTCTACTTGGGGCTTGAGGGTATTGGTGGTATTGATTTGATCACCGATGAAGATGAGAATGTACGAGCAGTTATCACGCCTCAGCGTCCATGCTCACAACTTCCAGGGGATTGATGGACCTATAGAGTTTTCTGGCACTACCCCCGACCTCGACGACTTCACCATCCGTATCGTTGATGGTATGCACTTCTGGAAAATTAATGGCTCTCTCAGGGCTCATGTTATTTTCAGGCGGTGACAACCAACATGTAACTTCGGGTCCTCATTCGGAAGCCTTTGCACACAGGTTAGGCAAATCCCACTTTGTGGGTTTGCGCGTTAATTCAGGACAAGTCTGGACTGCGAAGGGTCGGTATTGTTCGTCCATAAAGGTTTTCTTTTCACACACTCCATTCTGTCAGACATCATCTTGCAAAGTGTTTTGAAGCATGCAGGGCCTATAGCAGAGCAATATCGCCCAGCAGACCACCCACCCGATGCATCATTCATCCTCCAGCTGCCGGATGAGACTGTCACAGCGAGCAATCTTTTTGCAGTGCAAAAGTTCTTTGATGGCGAATTCCAGTTTGATGTCTTTTTTGACAGTGCAAGCACCCACAAGAAGCTAGACTGTGCGTGTCTTGTTGTGACATGTCGCTCAGATGCTGACTTTTGCTTCCGGCAGCCGCTACAATTGATCTCGGTATCCCTGCGCTGGTCTCGTCCTTTAACGATCGTTTCGAAACTCGTTTTCCCACTCCTGATTCGTTTGCTGTGTCTAACTACGAGGCTTTCAAATCCTTTAGCAAGGCAATTACGTCTAATCTACTCGGAGGAGTCGGTTATTTCTATGGGACTTCGATTATTGACAAGGGCTTTGCATTTGAATGGGACCAAGAAGACGATTATGATTATGACGGAGATGGGACGCAGGACAGTCAGCAAGGAGCAAGGTTTACCGAACCTCGGGCCCTGCTCACTGCTACACCTAGTCGTAGCTTTTTCCCAAGGGGGTTTTATTGGTAACATTGTCTTGTCCTGCTGGTATCCTACATTTACTCAACGTCATCTTAAGGGACGAAGGTTTTCATCTACTTCACATCGGACAGTGGGACAACGACCTCAGCCTCGAGATTCTCAAGGACTGGATAAATCTTATTGATGAAAATGGTTGGGTTGCTCGTGAACAAATTCTCGGTGATGAAGCCCGCAGTCGTGTTCCACCTGAATTTCAAACACAGGTACCCACCTTCGCCAATCCACCAACGCTCACTATGGCGGTCACTGCTTTCATCGAACGTCTTGCGGCGCAGAACGATGGCCCGTCGGCCGCGGACCTCGGCATGGATTTTGCAATGGGCAGCGAGCAGGTTCCACTCACTGGGTTTGTCGAGACGAATGAAAAGGGGGACAAGTACCTTTCATATAATGAGGGCCTCGATTTCCTGCGCTCGATCTACCCCCCTATAAGGCGTCATTATGATTGGTTCCGTCGCACGCAACGCGGGCAGATTAAACAATACGGCCGAAAAGCACGCTCGCGTACCGAAGCATATAGATGGCGTGGACGTTCAGAGACGCATGTCCTCACTAGCGGGATGGATGACTATCCAAGGGGGCCACCACATGCTGGTGAACTGCACCTCGATCTCATCAGTTGGATGGGCTTCTTCACACGAACGATGCGTAGCATAGCGGAATTCATCGGGGAGACTGAGGACGCGGAGAGTTTTAAGGAAATTGAGAAAGCTATCATCGAAAACATTGATGGTATGGTGTTTCAAAGTTTTCAAAGCGTGCTGACGAAATTGCTCTCACTTCTAGATCTCCACTGGAACGAAGACGCCAAAATGTACTGTGACGTTGGAATCAACTCGGACGGTGCGCATACTCTTGTTCTGCGCCCTTTCTCTTCTCTGACCATGCCCAGACGAATCTGAGCACGTGTGTCATAAAGGCTACCTTTCATTATTCCCATTTATGCTCTCTCTTCTTTCTCCCGACTCTCCTCATCTCCTTCCTATTCTTGACCTTCTCCACGATCCCGATCATCTTTGGTCACCATATGGTATCCGTAGTCTCTCGGCTTCACACCCCGAGTTCGGTCGCGGCGAAAATTACTGGAAAGGACCAATTTGGATTCAGATGAATTATATGATCTTGAGCTCTTTGTACAAGGTGCGTCTCAACGTGTTGGCGTGGATTTGTGCTGGAACTGACAGGTTGGATGAACAGACTTATGCAGCCGTCGAGGGTCCCTACCGGGACTACGCCAGCGAAATTTATATTCAGCTACGGAGAAACGTCGTGGAGAATGTTTACAAGGTACCTTATTGTAACGATCTTGATTACCATCTCTGCTGACAATACATCCAGGAATATAATCGGACTGGGTATGTCTGGGAACAATACGATGCGCTTACAGGCGAGGGCAGAAGAAGGTATGAGCTCCTATGTATTCCTTGGCGAGTGCTCACGTTGTCTTCCAGCCATCCATTCACTGGCTGGACGTCTCTAGTCACTCTCAGTAAGTATTATGCCGTCTCTTGTTTGCACACCTTTAAAACTCTTGCAGTCATATCCGAAAAATACTAATGTCTTCTTGGGCAATGCGTGGAGAGAACCAAACTTTGCGCCATCATTCTACGGCGTACGATACCTGTGTATGAACGCCATTTGTGTGTCCAAAAGGTCATCTACCGCATATAATTAAAAATATGTCGGATATACAGCAGCCTGAGATACTTCGGAAGAATCATCACCGAATGTTGCCACTGTCCACAATCCGTCAGACGTGTGGCTATTTGCGTACCCGCTAACGACCTGGCAGCGGCAATTTCTTCGTCTCGAACGAAGCTTACACTAAAAAGACTTGACCACATTAGTGGTGGCGAGCAACAGTGTATTGGTGGGTTCAATTGTCCCAGATTCTTGCCTGGAAATTTGCCATTGACATCATTGATCGCTTAGCGTGGAGTACCGCTATGGAGATTTGGACAACTAACCCGATCACTATTTCGTAGGCCATTTGGCAACCCGTTGGTGGGCTTGCCCGCACGCGCGAGATATGAGAGAGCCAAGTTAAGAAGAAATGACAAAATGACAAGGAGTAGCAATATTAAAGTGAGAGTGGAGGTATCGATGCTTTCGCATGCACCTCGGACGGTACCCTGCGCACTAGCTCGGTAGAAAGGTACAGGTATGATGCGAGGATGAGGCATGGCGAAGTGGCGGCAACCGGAAGATTCCCGTCGCAGTCGACTCCCTCATAACAGATACCAGGTATGACCAGGTTTTTCGGTTTCCCGAGTTGGTTTGCAGGGTATATCCCCTCATAACCCATAGCTTTTTCAAGTGATCCACTCCAGTTTACTGGGTCATGACGGTATCTGTTAGCCTGGCGTTGTTTCAAGTCGGAATCGAAAACGTCCGCCAAATCGAAAACGTCCGCCAAACCGTCAGAACAGCAAAGGCACGATACAGCTTTTTGACGCCATCCTCGGATGCAAGCGTGCCCTGTGACGCTACATAAAGCCACGCAAGCAAGTGGAACCGCGAATTTAATATTACCCAGGGGCTCCGCGGGCAGGTGAGTACTTATCGATTATCTCCGGAAGGACATCTTGACGTGTTGCGCAGAGCACGCGAGCACTCAAGTTCAAGTCGCAATCGCTCGCCATCCAAAGGGCGGCAACTTCAGACCGAACGGGTTAAGAGCTCATGGACACGATTACATGCAGTTCAAACGTTCATAGTTTACCCTTGGTTGTATAGTGCGTCTACCTGACTCGTCCAGATCATGAATGTCCATGACACCACCAGATTCCTGCCGTACACGAACCCTACTCTCTCCCACCGGCTTATGGAGGAAATCTAACTAACACTGGTCGGTGTGGTATTTAATCTTGAAATGATGCTGTACATCAAGTGCACCCTCTCCCACCCCTCACACGACTGTCCCAATGGAAATTCCAGTCCAACAACTCCCTTTGGAATTATCCTCTCTCTCTGTGCCCTCCGGTGAGAGCAAGACCAGCGATCATTCCTCACCGTTTCAGCACGAACCGTCTCGCTGTACTCCACCTGTTGACGAGGTACCTGATGGAGGATATGGCTGGGTGGTCGTCTCTGCCTGTAGCCTCATCAGGTACGTGCTCCTTCCCCGCCTTAAACTATACGCAGTCATCCCGTTCAACACTAGCGCATTTTACGTAGGCGGATTTTACTCGTGGGGGGTTTTGCAAGCCGGGCTTGCAAAAGAAAAATATGCACCGGACTCTACACTTGCCTTCGTTGGTTCCGTAGCCGTATCTTGGGTTGCAATTGGCGCCGTGCCCAACTCATGGGTACTTCACTGGCTTGGTACTCGAAATGCTGCCATATTGGGGTGTTTTCTCCTCGGCTTTGGTCAAGTCCTGGATAGCTTCAGTGCAAAAAATATCGGGGGACTCTTCTTTACCAACGGGATCGTCATTGGTATGGGGAACAGCTTGTGTTTCCTGGTATGCATTTATTCCTCTTGTTTCATTCCTCTGAATCATTGGTTCATCAGGCTTGTGGGACACTTCCTTCGCAATGGTTCAAACGAAGACGAGGCCTCGCCAATGGCTTGGTCTTTGCGGGTGGTGGTCTCGGTGGTTGTATCCAAAGCATCGTCATGCAACTCCTCATCGACAAACTCGGTATTCTATGGACATTTCGAATAATGGGATTCACCACTCTTCTCGTGACTGTTCCGGCCGCGATGTTACTGAGGGAACGCCACACTCACATCGTTGCTATGATTGACTGGTATTACCCTTCTTTAGTAATTAGAACGCGATGGAATTTATCTTTTCTTAGGTCATTATTCAAGGATCTACAATTCGTACTGCTATTCCTCGGCTCTGGCATCGCGGCATTCCCTTTGCTCGTCCCCCCATTCTTCATACCGATGTATGCGTCATCACTCAATATCCCCGGAGGCCTGGGTTCGGTGCTTCTTGCCTTGTTCAATATTGCTTCCGCAATCGGCCGCGTTGGATTAGGCCATTTATGTGATGTTATTGGTCCTCTGAGCAGTCTATGCGTTGCTATCGTTCTGAGTGCCTTTAGCATGGTAGTGATTTGGCCAGAGTCCAACTCACTCGCTCCGTTCGTTGTATTCGTTTTCATCAATGGCATTGGAAATGGTGGTTTCTTTGCCACTATGCCAACCGTCGTAGCGCACGTCTACTGCTCCAGATTGAGGGTCGCGTTTGCGATGGTCGTCACTTCTTGGTCAGCCGGATACATAATGGTGCGTTTTGTGCAACGTGTCGATCTAGTGTCTAACTGTCGCCGCTGATAGGGCGCACCTGTCGCCGGTTGGATTCTCGAGTCGTACGGGGGAGGTGACGCAGGTCGAGCAGCATATCGACCTGCGATGTACTACGCTGGTTCGGTGTCTCTGCTTGGCTTCCTATTCGTCCTAGGTGCTCGGCATCTTGTTAGCAAGCGGTTTCTTGCCTTTGCCTGATCCTCCCATCCAACGTTGTGGCCTGAATGGATGGTAACTCGCGCAGTCACCCAATGTTACGTACTGTTCCAGACCTACCGATTCTTACGCAGCTTCCCGTCGATGTTCTTAGTGTTCCATCATGTATACCGTACTCGATGTTGTTCGTTCTGTAGCAGATGTACGTTGTATTACTTTGTTCGCAATGTTATTGCAAGCAAGACAAAATTTATGGGCGAAGGACTCAAGATCTCCATGAACGAAGCTCAGCATTTCCTTTAACCTCCATGAGATGAACAACAGGTACTGAACTGCAATCCGTAGAGTTGAAGGCAACACAGAAAATTTCGGGCAAGTCTTGCAACTACTGCTCAAATCAGACGTCGACCGGTGGATTATCCGACGGTAGCCCAGAGATTTTCGGAGGTGAAAAGGCAAGGTAACAGGAACGAAACATTAAGATGTCGGTGCGTGGGGAAGCCACTGCAGCTGCGGATACAGCTCGACACGCACTATCAGACGGGTCGACATCCAAAAAATGTTGGATGCGGACGGAAGGCGTCATCGCTGTAAACTTGAATCTCTCGTTCATACGCCTATCCCAACAAAAGCGGGGCATTATCAAAGCAACATTGGGAAGACAGACATAACTCTGTATCCCTTGTCCGACCAACTGTGGGTATGCTTTTGGATGTTTCCTAGTGAGACCATATGATAAACGGTAGGCACTGGGTCGGATGTAGCGAAATGCTCACAGGGTTCATGGAACCAACAAACATATATCTCCTTCAGCCCTCTTGCATGTCATCCTCTCGCGGTAGTTCCGCCTGCCCCCCACCTGCACTCAGGCCTTTGACTCCAAAATTCACGCAGCGCACGTCCATTGTGCGCATATTGATCAGCACCAGCGTCCCTGTCTCGGCGAAGCTTGGTAACAAAACGATTCGACATTGCCTGGACCTCTTCCTCTTTCCATCTTGCTCTGCGCCAACCAATGCCGTGGCGAATTCCGACATACCTCCAATGATGTATATGTCTGGGGTTTCGTAGAGGACGAACGGATCTCGTTCACGGTAAGGATGGCACCATAACGTATCTGGTGCAGTTGGGGCGATATGTCGCCATTTGAGGGTTAATTCTGCAATAGACACGAGCGTGAATGGGGGTGTAGGGAGATATTTGAACATGTCAAGCACGGGTTGACCAGACGTCACCAGCACACTTCGAGTCACCAAAGGCCCGCCGACACTCGAAACCGGCGAACTGAATCCCCTGGACGACGATTGTTCAGAGTCTGTGCCGCATTGAAGCCGGAGCCAAACAGGATTTGTCTCGCAATGGAATGTTTCGAAGTTTGTTGCTCCGCTGAACATGGCGCGTGGAAAAGGTTGCTGGGGTAAAATCGCCCCTGAGGGATCGTCTGGGCCAGGCAGGATGTGCACTGGAAGAGCCGAAGCAAGGTCATGAAGATGGGCAGAGAGTATAGAACTGGGATGTGGCGAGAGATCTGACGGTGTCACTGTGCTCAGCTTCTTCTATTTCCTGGAGCATCAGGCACGCGCGTAATTTGATGGTGATGACTTACTGGTTTCTTCTCATCCTCTTCGGCGCCATTCTCAATGTCAGCGACTGACAAGAGTGAATTTCCTGCTATAATCAGGCGCGTGATTTGTGACGCGATTGTCTGATCCTCGTGCCCACCCACTTCCCCGGATAGGTACTCCACCAACATCTGAATCTGGGCGTCTGCTTGGGACTCTGTTCCAATAGATAAGCCCGATACGACAGCTAGGTACTCGTCCGGCTGTGCAGGACCAGTGCCCATCAATACGTTGAGAAGGTAAGGAGATTGTCCAGAAACAAACCTGCCTATCCACGTCCATGCTATCGTTGCCAATGTCGTCCTGTTCTGCAAATGGTGCAAGATCGGCGAAGCATGTGTCAATGACTTCGAATTCTCCGCCAGC
>JBBPMW010001147.1:0-11552 GCA_038090535.1 Tylopilus alboater | reverse complement strand
TATGAGCAACTGCAAAAGAGAGTAATCTTACGGATGATCTCCATGAACGAAAAGATCTAGAGCTATCCATGAGAATGTGGTAGAGGGAAGCTAGGGGGCCCACCGTCGGAATGATGTAGGTTACGACTGCCACGAGAAAATACACGAGGCCTTGCGCACGCAACTGCTTCATCAAAGGCGATTTAGGTGATTCTCTCGAGAGTCCCATGATGGACAATATGAGGACAAGGAAATCATAGCACAGGGCTTGCATATCATGAAGTGAACACCCAGTCTGAACGCAACGGCGTGACTTACAGTATAGGAGAACGGCTGCATTCACTGCCGGATGCGCAACCGCAACAGCACATCTTCCTTTTATCTGAGTAGCTTGAAGATTTGCAACATCTAATTGTAGGGTCGGGTAAGCCGACATGGAAATTCCCTGAGACGGATTCGTACCTAAGGCTAGTACGATCCAGTGTCCCAGCGCAACAGTTAAGAGCAGAATGTGAACCCGACGGGAGTCCTTCCAGATCACCCATCTACGCTCCTCATGAGATGCAACCGGCCAACGTACATTGGTAACGGACTCACGTGCGAATCATGAGATTTGTTGAGGCGGATCCCAAAGCGATGTTTCCGGCAATCTAGGATTCAACAACTTTTCAACGAAAACGAATCGCTATGGAACCATGGCCTTGTTGCTCACTGCTGTAAAGATGGCAATAGCTGGCATGGAGAGATAAGCTGCGTGGATGATAGTGATAATAACGAAAACTGACGTAGACATCTGAAATTAGTTGAAGGGGGATTTGCCCTAAATGCACTGGAGTTGAAGTGAATGAGTACGTCGTTGGCCACTGCTGCCGAAAACATACAGTAGAAGAAGGAAAACAAATAAGAACATCCGTCCAGCGGTATAAGGGATCTAAGTCAGGTGTTATCTTCCCGAAACCGCTTCAAGAAAAACACGGCGACTCACCAGAGGCCATCGAAACGCTAAACGCCCACGAATGATTGCGTATTCCACGTCGAGAAATGAGAAATATTCCCATCTAAGTAAAAATTCAAAACGAGTTTCTCGAGTTGGAGAAGGTGAACATACCCATAAAGACCCAGCAGAAGGAACATAAAATTCATATTAGTAACGCCAAGGCGAGCTTGCAAGGCTGGATTATGCCATTGGACCATCGTTTCAGCTCGCGAACGTAGTCAGTCAACTCGCGTTTTGAAAAACAACTTGTGGAATGAGAGGAGGTTTGGAAAAAAGCCTGACGATCGAGACAAAGTTTGTCCACTGGCACCGACCTAAGTACGCTCAGCAAGCAACTCACCAATTGGCCATCACTAACATCTTGCAGTGACGAAATTGGAAATGAAACTCTCACAAAGCGCATGTTCAGGGTGGTGAGTAATTCAGCCGATAGGCGTCGGCTAGCGTTAGGGTATCTTTACGATGCCAGCAAGAGAGCCAAGATTACGATGAAACAGTAATCCTTGCTAGCCAAATTTTCTCGATACGGTTTGTGGGAAGCTCACGAAGCGACAACGTCATAACATGTCTTTGCGATTATGAGACCAAATTCAAAATACTTACATTTAACCATCATTGGAACATCCTCTTGGAGATCCTTTTGCTTAGCCCTTGGCACGCAAATTATGGGTGAAAAATGGATTCAGGCCTTGCGACTAATAGCATGAGTGTCGAGATATCAATCAACCTTTAATCCCGGTCTTGACACCGAGGCTCCAAGTGTCTCTCCAATGGCATGCAGAATCCCTGACGCAGAGGGCACACAAAAATGGTTATATGTATGTATGTTAAGCAGCAGTCTCACCTCTATGGGTCCCTACCAAGTGACAATCAGGGACGTTACCACCCCTAGCATAAAAACTTCTTTCATAACCTAAATTTTGATCAGCTTGAGGTCACCCACGTGACCTCCGAGTGAAACCGTCGAGTCTCGGCTGTGATCGCGAAAGACCAATGAAATAGCATGACGAGTACAGGTTAACAGTGGTCGGCGCGGGTATCGAAGACACGAATCATCCCTTCTTTTCGCAATAGATATCTGCGGATGAGAACGATGGTTTCCCGACGAGGATGAGAGCACGTGTCCGAGTTGACAGGGATCTGTGGTATAACTTGGCTAGTTACCTCGGCAATCGAGGGAAAACACCCACCCGGTTGGACCGATTCGAGTACCAAGCGAACGGGGAGATCGGAAATTGATCGAAAACTGGCGTGTGCTAATATTCTCAGTGATCTGTGCGAACGGGATGGGTTCAATTTCATCTAAGAACTAAAGGGACCAGGGGCAGTAAGATGGGTCGACAGACTGCCAAGACCAATGTAAGTGATCATTGAAATACAACGAGTAAGGCGGGGGAAAACTCGCTCACTTAACATCATACACTTTAATCTTACCCTGTCAATTTCCCATACGAGTTTTAGCGAAGGGAAACCCTTGTCCATAGGTAATCGGCTTCGCCTGCCTTCATACACCGCATAGATTAAAGTTGTGATCAATTGGCGCGGTCGGTACGTGGCGGTGTGCTCACACCCTGAATTCAATATCCAGTCATCGCACCCGTGGTATGACATTGTCTTTGTTTGCATGGAAGGCTGAATGAGATCAGTGAATATTAATCTGGCTGCTAGGTGAACCGCTATATGCCGTGCAATAACAGCCCCATTTACCTCGCGGACGGTAAATGAATTCTTCGACTCCCGTGTACACTCTCCTCACCCCGCTGCCTAGGTGTGTGAAATGCCAAGAAATACAGAAAAGAAGGCCGTACACGCCCAGAGAGATTATGTCGTATCATTTGCAACTGAGTTGTGCTAGGACCTCTAGATGCGCAACTCATCACGTTCCAGTTCGCTGTTTCGCCTTCTACTTTGTATTTGTGGGTATTCTGCTTTGAGTGGTCATAGTCGAATGATGGCGATCTGCGCCTGGACTGCATTGGAAGCATCAGCAGCTTAGGAAGATGGTTAGTGGATAGGACCCCGGAAATTCAGATATACACCTGCTTTCGGGTTTACATTTTCCAAGAACTATGACTCCCGGTAGACTACGTAGTGCACGGGACTGATCAATAAGCTGCCATACATCATGTGATTGTGGCCATTGTAAGATGATCATCAAGCATGACCATTGATTCATTTGGCGGCCTCTGTATTCGTCATCTGAAGATATTTCAGCTTTCGTCGGACATCATGGCCCGAATGATGCTCACCTTCCATGGGGTGAAAGTGGGTGTGAAGTGAGATGAGTATATGATGCAATGGTAGAATTTCCAGAAAAGGACAGACACAAGGCGAAGACAGCATCTATTACAGGACGGAACCAGGCCTGTCCACCATAGAGCATAACCGGCACGACGCGTGGCTATGTTACCACTTGGATTGCGTCGCTGGAAAATAACGAGACTGTTGCAGTGGGACCACCACATTCTTCCACGCGGGCCGCGCCACATCAGTTTGGGGGTCCAAGCTCGCGGATCCAAGTAAGGGACCGACGGTCAGAGTGACATTGGCGTCACAACGATCACGAACGCAGCGAATTTTTGTTCTGCTATTGCGAAGAGTAAGCATCGAAGTGTCATTTCTCGCAAACGAAACGAACCAGTGCCAAGATTTCCGACTCGAGCACTCTTACTTCCTCTTCAAGTCGTTGTCGCTGTTTCGACAGCATATGCACCCTACGTTCCTCGCGTTTATTCGCAGTTGGCGCTGTTGCTGCGCGAGACTGCATGGCTTGGGCTGCTTCTACCTGTCTCGAATGCCTAGTCGATGCTTTCGTCTCTTTTGGGGCAAGGGACGAACCTTGCTTTGGATCAGAGCCTGCTTGCGGCCGAGGGCTTTCAGACCTTTCTCTGAACGCTCGATAAGCTCATTGACTTGTGGCTCGATCTCATCTGCGAGGTCCGCTTTGTATCTACGCACGGTGCCTTCGTCTATGAGGAGGAAGACCTGGACGCAGTGAGCTGATGATATAATAGGGACATGAAACATACCTTTTGATTCTCCAATACCTTATTCATCCTCGGTAGATCAGACGTCCCGTTACGGAGGAGCTGTTGAGCCTCGTATGCCTGTCTGTCATGAGGCGACGTCGATCGACGATATGATTGGAGTTACCTCTTCACAACAGTCCTCCATCGCGAGCACGCATTCTCGCAAATTTGGGGGACAAACTGCGTTTGCATCCCCGCGATAGAAATCATGTGAGCCTGCAAAGACGGATTCTCTCGGCCTGGGTAGTGCTGAAAGACGGGGCATTGGAACACCAAGAACGCGTCTCGGCAACACGGCCAACGCGTCTCTGTGAATGAATCGGAGATTGAAATATCATGCAGAGAGTATATAGCTGGCAAACTCCGATCTGGTTGATTTTCCAAGTGTCCATCCAACCGCACGAAACGTTAGCCGTCGGCGCAGAGTTGCTTCTGAGTAGCGTCTGGTTTCAGGTTGGTGGAGCGAGGTGTCCTTTGGGCGCTCACGAGATCGAGCGCCGCTGCCTGGCTCGCTCTTTCTATGGTCCCCTGTGGCTGAGTCCACCTCACGGTGTTGACTCGTTGCAGGTGGTCCGGGAGCTGATGTAGGGTGGCCGCGCGGCGTCATATTCCTGTATCTTCCGTACCCGCTCCTTTCGCAAGGAGTTGCTACTACGTGGCCTTGACGGTTGGGTGAAACCATGACGCATACAATTCAATGATATTCCTGTTAAACCTTGTTTTAGAACTCATACCGGTTTGTTGCAAGCCCTATCAGAAGTGCAGAAAAATTGCGACATTGTCGTGATGCTTTCAAATATTTAGGTATCGTTTCCACCGGCGGTGTTGACGAACCACCATGCGTATACTAGTATTCCCAACCGTAAGGAACAAGCAAGATTTCCGCCGACGGGCCAGGCGTCCGTAAATTTCTCACTTCTACCGATTTTCGTGTCTGAGCGCGAGCCTGAGCTGCAATATTGACACTGTTCGGCATCCAGATAGGTTGCTACATAAGTACATATGCACATCCTTGCCGTGCTCCGCCGTGAAGCTTGAAGTTTCGAGTGTGCCTCCGTCAGAACGTTAGTGGAATCGGGGAACGATAATATTTATACAACACCCGGTCCCGATGGCTCCATGCATCGCCTATCGTTAAAATTGCCACGACATGCCTGCATATACTGCCAGACCACAAACATGTCGGACGGTCTCTGAGAGAGGATTCGTCCTGCGTTCTCGTGTGTATGTCTGAATCCAGATTTGGTATGTTTTTCCCATGGCGGTACCAGTTAATTGGTGTCTCCAAATTTTTGAGTGGACCAGACGGAGATGCAGACAGCCGTGCGAGGGGTGTCCTGCTCCTGGCGCTGGGCACTTCGCTCCCGTCCTCGACCATCGTCTTCAAAGTTCCTCTCTGTTTTCCCACTGAGTTGGCGGGCTGCCTCAACTGCAACCGCACACGCCAAGGACAGCACAGAATTACCCCGGTACAGTTACCCCAAGTATGAACTGTCAGAGGCAGACCTCAAGCGGATAAACTTCCAGAGGAACATCGGTGTTTCCGCACACATCGACTCCGGGAAGACCACCCTCACAGAGCGTATTCTCTTCTACACCGGTCGAATTCGTGAGATTCATGAGGTTCGTGTTGCGTCGTGGCAATGGGCCCTCGAAATATCATTCCGTTCAAACGTACACAGGTCCGTGGTCGGGACGCCGTCGGTGCCAAGATGGATAGCATGGAACTGGAACGTGAAAAAGGTATCACCATCCAGAGCGCGGCCACTTTTTGCGACTGGGAAGCACTTTCCCCCACCACTGGCGAAAAGCAAAAGTATGCCATTAACATTATCGATACCCCAGGTCGGTACCATTTTGTAGAGGAAACGGACTTTTTCTGACTTGAAGAATGACATAGGACACGTCGACTTTACCATAGAGGTCGAACGAGCCTTGCGTGTGCTTGATGGTGCCATCTTGGTTTTGTGTGCTGTTTCTGGTGTTCAGAGTCAGACTACAACGGTCGATCGTCAAATGCGTCGCTATAACGTCCCTCGGATATCTTTTATCAATAAGATGGATAGGTACTACCTGGTCCACTGACGCGATATCGAAATGCTAAGGCGTATTTTTTAGACCCGGGGCAAATCCCTGGAGAGTTATCGGTCAAATTCGGTCTAAGCTCAAGATTGCCGCTGCGGCAGTCCAGGTTCCTATCGGTGTTGAAGACGAGCTCAGGGGTGTCGTCGATTTGGTGCGTTGGAAGGCAATCTACAATGAGGGCGAGAAAGGGTACTTTTGATTTGATTGCTCCCTTTCGCTCTCACCCTCATTCATATGACTGCTCAGTATCAAAGTCGTGGACTCAGACGAGATCCCAGCTTCGGTCGTCGATCTCGCTAAGGAAAAACGTGCGGAGCTCATCGAGCAACTCGCCGAAGTCGACGATGAAATTGCCGACATGGTTCTTGCCGACGAAACACCCTCTGGTGATCAGATTGCCGAAGCCATCCGCCGCGCAACCGTCGGCCTCAAATTTTCCCCTGTCTTCCTCGGTTCCGCCATCAAGAACACGGCAGTACAACCTATGCTGGACGGTGTTTGCGCTTACCTTGCTAATCCCGCTGAGTCGATTGTTACTGCTCATGATACGAGATTGCCCTACGGTTCACCTCCTGTTCCCCTTGTTCCCGCTGCTGAAGCGCCTCTTGTTGCATTGGCTTTCAAACTGGAGGAAGGTCGATTTGGTCAGTTGACCTACATGCGGGTATACCAAGGTACTTTAAAGAAGGGATCCTTCATCTTCAATGCTCGCACGGATAAGAAGGTCAAAGTTCCTCGTTTGGTTCGTATGCACAGTAATGAGTTGGAGGTTAGTAGTCTCTTTCCCGGTGTCTTGTTCGTACACTCAACCATTCTCCAGGACATAGATTACATTGGCCCTGGTGAAATTTGTGCTGTCTTCGGTGTCGAGTGTTCGTCTGGTGATACTTTTACGGATGGCTCTTCGAGTTTCTCTATGGTTAGTTTCGTGGTGAAGGTGATGGATGAGACTCATGGTTCTGCAGACGTCCATGTTTGTTCCCGAGCCCGTCATCTCATTAGCAATCAAGCCCCAAGGACAAGAGACGCCCAACTTCTCTCGTGCTCTCAACCGATTCCAGAAGGAAGACCCGACGTTCAAGGTGCACATCGATGCCGAGAGTAAAGAGGTATATGCCATTTCATTTCCCCATTCCGGCCTCGTCTGAATCTTACCCGTGTTAGACCATTATTTCTGGAATGGGTGAACTCCACCTCGAGATATACATTGAGCGGATGCGTCGTGAGTATGGTGTTGTTGCTTCAAGTGGTAAACCTCGCGTCGCCTACCGTGAGACGATCACGGAGCGTGCCGAGTTCTACCATACACATAAGAAACAAACTGGTGGGGCTGGTCAATTTGCCCGAGTAATCGGGTATGTGGAGCCCATCCCGTTCGATCCAGAAAATGGGCAGGATAGGGAGTTTGTGAACACTGTCATGGGAGGGAACATCCCGCACAACTACATTCCTGCATGTGAAAAGGTGTGTTGTCGTGTTTCCGTAGTGGCTCCACGAGGTGAACGCTCATCGAAGACTTGAACTGACGTTCACGTTTTACGTCTTCTAGGGTTGGTTTGAAGCACTCGAGAAGGGCACGCTTTCGGGAAATCCAATCGTCGGTGCCCGGATGGTCCTCCAAGATGGTTCGTACCACGTTGTAGACTCTTCTGAACTCGCCTTCCGCATCGCGACCATTGCCGCCTTCCGTGAGATCTATTCGAAGACTAAGCCAATCATCTTGGAACCGATCATGACGGTCGAGGTCGTTGCGCCTGGCGAGTTCCAGGCGGCGGTGATCGGGAGCTTGAATGCTCGGCGGGGTACGATTTTGGATAGCGAAGTGCGCGACGAAGAGTTCACGTGTACTGCGGAGGTACCGTTGAATGACATGTTCGGGTATTCGAGTCAGTTGCGGGGGGTTACCCAGGGCAAGGGAGAGTTCAGCATGGAATATAGGGTGCGTTCCAATTCCGTTGGGTTTCGAAGCTGAAGACGACTACTGACCGTGTCTCTTCTTTCTTTACTTCTTCTCTTTGGTAGACTCACATGCCAGTGCTACCACACGTGCAGAAAGACATCGAAGAGGCATATAAAAAGACCATGCCTCAGGCCAAGAAGTAGATGTGGTCGTCGATGAGATGAAAATAGAGTTACATTCGAGCATCTTATCATTGCGCATATAGAGCTTATTGCATCCATTTATTACTGTACGCACTTGTTTACTACCTCATTCATTAACACGCACCCTCTCTCGATAGCGTGGCCAGAGCCGAGCGACGCGTGTCGCTACGAAGTTGGAGAACTTTGCGTTGGGATCAATCATGATCATCCGGGACCGAGCAAGTTCGCGGATATCAACCATGTCATAGCCAGCCCAGCCGTTTGCCTCACTCACTGCGCGTCCTAAACATTCCAATTCGCACAAACAGCCTAACCCTGATCAGGTTGGGAATCATGTATGCAGTGGGCGTTGGAGAGGGCCAGGGCGGGAGGCGACTGCCCGGATGAGGCGAAAGGGCTAAAATGAAAGACAAACTACAACACGACGACTACCTATGCCGAGGACACCAACCACTCCGCCAGGACACCTGCCACCGCCGCGGGGAACTCCACCCCAGTGCCAGTCCTGGCCTACTCGGTACAGCGTCCAAGTCTTGGCTGATTACGGAAAGTCACCACTGACCAAATCCAAACGTTCTTTTAGCCCTGGATTTCTCCCACTCCATGACACGCACCCATGTCAACGTATTGGTATGTATCTGGCAATATTGCTTCAGTGACCGTTACGGCTACGACGTGGGATCTAGCCATGGCAAGACTCAGGTTCAAGCGAGAATGCCCTCATTTTCTCCCATGAGTCTGATGTGATCCTTACAGGAGCTTAGCTGCTCAGGTGCATTCCGTTCGATTCCGAAGAAAGCGGCGGTATGAGCAATCCCCGTCGATTCCCCGAGTCATACGACCCGTCCAACGGTTATCCCATGCGCTGCTCGATGGGCTTTGCGCTCTTTGTTTGAAGCTGCGGTGCGACTCCTTGTCCTTCTCTTGGGCTCTCTTTGTGAGGACCAGTCCCCTTCATAGGTATGTTTGTGATTCACCGGACTAGCACGCCAGGATGACAGTTTCCTTACAGCCATCCTGTATCGATATGGATAGCCCCACTTCAAGATCGATCACCAATACGTTGCTCGCTGTTTCATGACGCGAAGCTACTGCAGGGCAATGGATCGATCACGCTCGCAGTAGCATGATAATCCGATCGCGCACATCCACAAAATTCCAGTAGGCTTGAAATCGGAGAAGAAGAGGTATGTAGTACCGATTCTAACATCGAGGGAAAGAAAAAAGGTAATTATGTACAGCGGAATACAAGCTGATCGTAGGAAATAATAACCTGCCACATACACACGTTCGCAAAATTCCCGACGCTTACCGGAGCCGACACAAGTTGGGCTATGGAAACTTCGGTAGTCGGCGCGGAGCCGTGCTCGACGCTCTCGTCCAACGTGAGACTAGCATGTGCGTAAGTCATGCACATCAGATTTGATACCAAACAAACATCGAGTGTGGTATACGAAGGCCAAGGAGCGATCTCCCTGCTCTGCACGATATGATTGTGCTGGGAATTGGTTGGTATCAGTTTAACACTGATGGATACCTCGCAGTCATGGCCAGGCGATCTTGTTAGCTCACCACGCACATGCCACAATGAACCACCGACTCGCCAAAAAAGCCAGTTATATCCACTGTTCCACTGTACCTAGTACGCGTCGAGTTACGGAACAAAGCGAAAGAAAGCCATCCTACCGGTGAAACCAAGGAAGCCAAAAACCTGTAGATAGCGACGAGCATGCGACTAGGAAGGAAGCGAAGGAAGTGTAGACTGCTGGTAGAACATTCGCAATGACCACGACAGCGACATACAAGAGACCTTGCGCGCGAGAGTAAATGCTCCCCCAGAGGAGAGTTAGGGTTATTTCGACAGCTTCACGATGGACAATAATACGAGCACAAGGGGATCATAGCACATGGCTTAGGGACGTGACCTCATATTAATAACACGACTTGCTGTACACAAAGACTCCTGCACTCAGCATTGAATGCGCAAGATAGACGGAGCAGGTTCCGTTTAATTTGAAAGTTATTCAAACGTTTCAACATGACGCGTTGATCGCGAGTCGAAAGTCGGGACAATTTTCTTCATGCTCACGCTGTGGTCTGCTTGTGCTCTGGGGGCTCCCCATACTCCAGGGTCCGGAGGAACTTTCCCCCTTCTCTGCTGCTTCCAATCTGCTTCCAGATCGGGGTTCCACGTCATGGTCGTGGTCGATGTCACAGACTCACGGAGCGGGGCGAGCGCGTCAGGGTCACCTGGATGCACGGTGCCGGGATGTGTTTCCTGAGTGCGATGAGAGACGAAGTTGGGGGGCTCCAGTCTCCAAGCAGTGCGGTCGGCCATGCGATGAAGATTATCGCAAAAACTGGCGTGGAAATGATGAGGACTTGACTTTAGATCCTGGCAGGACGCACATGTGCCGATCGTCCTCCTATACTACCTTCTACTAGTAATATCTCCCATACCCCAGGCACAAGCAGGGCGGGTTTTAGCGAATGAGACTGGAGTCCACTCTGAACTGACGCCTCGAGAGTTGCACGGTCAGCATGAGTGTATGCGTTTCCGGTTGCCTGTGAGACGAGGAGGAAGCAAGACATGGACAGAGCGGGATCGTTTAACGAGAGCGGGTGGACATATCAGGGTTGAAACGTTGACGTACTGTGACTGTCCCGGATCTTCCGTCTAGATTGCTATGGGCACGATGAATGGAGGGCCAGTAGCAAAACACATCTGACGCATGACAAACCGAAACCATTGTCCATCATGAAGTATGGAGATTTTCGCCTAGCGGGGTCAGGCGCCGAAAAGGGGGGACCTGTGGGATGAAACGCGTAGCGAGGGCACGGACCACGGACTGCAGTCTGCAGAGGGTAGTTGACACGCGTGCCTGGTAGGCCCCAATAACGGGCGCGAAGGGATGTCCATGACAGCGTCAACGGAGGACGTCATGAAAGGAGGTTTGAGGATGAAGGCACCTCGACGACGCCGACATATGAACGCTCCGGAAGATCCTTTCTCGCGATCGTTGCAGCGATCTGAACGCAGTCTGCAGCGCATCTGTCAACTACAAATGCGGAGCTCACGCTGCAACAAATATTATTGCTCTCTCAAATTTCGTCTTGTGATCAGGCGATTTCGTAGATTTTTAAATATTTTCGAGCACTTTTGAATTTTGCCGGATTTTTCCTTTTTTAGCAAGGCTTTTTGCCCACTCGCAAACGATACATGCATGCGCAGTATACGGCTGATTATGTGGCTCGGCAGTAATAGTGGCCCAGTCATCAAAATTGCGTAGCGACGAGATACAAATATAGTAATCCATAACCCCTGTCGATGCTTCGGTCAACTCTCTATAACCCATACC
>JBBPMW010001146.1:0-11553 GCA_038090535.1 Tylopilus alboater | reverse complement strand
CATCGTCCAATGGCATCTTCCCGAAAGGTTCCCTTTCGTTGAGTGCGCCGCACGCGGAAGTCTGGATACAGGGGAAACAGGTTTGATCAATTCTTCGTCCGTTCTCCATCAAACGTTGATAGGCGGTCACAGGTCCTGATCAGAGACCGTTGCTCGGCGTATGGTACCTACGTCAACGATATCCGAATACAGCAGCAAACCTTGTTACAGGACGGCGATATTGTGGTTCGTGATCTCGCCTCACGACAATCTTTGTCCTCATCTCTACTTGTAGACACTGGGGCAACAACTGACTCGTTCATCAGCACCCCCAGACGCCCATGATTGCCAACTCAAACCCATCGAGGGGTCTGTCTCCATCGTTGGTGCGTGAAGTGGAGTTGCAGGTTCCCTTTAGTACACCATCTCCTCTAGATATCTCTTTAGAGTGTTCCATGATCATCGCATCCCTTCCGATTTCTGTATTTAATAGTTCCCGATTGTAGCCCCAGAGGGTATCGACTTGTACACTGGTGTACTTCTTATGCACTATGTTCCACTTGGAACAGAATACCATTCCATGTTAGATTTACAACGCTTCGATTTTTCATGGCATCCACGGTGAGACGGAACCGTTGAGCGTCCGAGGGCGAGTTCGCAGTCCTGGTGTCACATGCAATCCCACTACTCTGAATGGTCTCCAAGTTGCTATTTCCATACAGACGAATCTATTTAAAATGTCCTCGGTGATAGGTGAATGACATGATTATCTCAATGAAAACCAAGTATAACGATGATCAGAGATGTCAACAATTGGGACGAATACCGATCAGAACGGGCGGAATGTTCGAGTGCCCATGATCAAGGGGTAAATGCGAGGGGACTCGGAGTTCTTGTTTGACAGGGGTGGTCTTCTTTCAAGTTGAGAGGTTAGGTACGCAACTCGGGAAAAGAAATCAAGGCTGCGGACGAATGAGAATGATTGTACGGTGAGGCCCAGGCCTGAACTGAGATCAAATTCATTAAACACTCGCCCTGATGAACGAGCTTCTCAAATCATCGAGAGTAGGTACATGAATGCCGTGAATTCGCCAGAGGAGCGTCATTCATGTCGTCATTGCCGCCGTTTCAAGAGAATCTGTCCATGGCGGAGAAACATCGCTGCTAGTGTGCGACGTTCTCGCCCTAAAAGGACCGTCGTGAAGTGTCGAGGAAATCTCGGGGATACCCAAACACGTGTGCCCACCTCGCAAAGCACACTCCCGCGAACCTGGGTATGCAACGACTTAAAACAGGATTCGGAGACCATCCACGTCCATTCCACGCGTGCAGAACGCCCGGTGGGGTGATGCGAGGCGTCCGGATAGTTGCTCGGAGCGTTCGTCCGCACACCCCCGATTGAACCCTGATTTGACAGGTACCACGGAGTGAGAAGGTGGGGCCAAATGGAGTTTTGTAATCGGCTGACGAAGAGCGGGTGTAAGAGACAATAAGCACGATGCAACATGGATGTATGCCTGCAAGGGTTATGCAGGCGCATGTTGATGAAAACAACAATCCTGTTGCATTGCCCCAGAATACGACCTCGTTACTCGACCCAACTTACCATGACAACCCGTGGACCGCTGAGTGTTCTAAATTCATCCGTCATGCTTTTTTTTTCCTTCTAGACCCCGGATAACTTAAAACCGAGGCCGGGTGGAGAAGACGCTCGGAAGAGCGCCACTGAGTGGTTTGATAAACTGAGCTGTCAACGGGGAAACAAAAGGAATTCAAACAGCAGACGAGCAATCCACCGTGACGAAGACATCGCGGCGCTGCCCAAAAACCAAGTGACTCGGGAGCCGAATCCAAAGCCCAACACTTACTGTTAGCTTACCGACTGACAACAAAAGTGTATGGTGGCGCCTGGGAATGATCAAAGTGTGCGAACGCTTTGACTCTTCCAGCGGTTTATCCCCTCTGTGTCTCATAGGTGATCAACTGGGACTCGGAGCTTTGGCAGGACCGACCTCATCGAACCAAATTGTATTCCTCGGCCCCTGCCGCGCTGTTCGTGTCCTCCAGCCCTCGGCTCCAGCATGACAAACCCCCACCGTAACTCGATCGCGATGTCATTCAATCAACCAGGGCGGAGATAGGCCGCAGGATCCGTACGTAATGTGATGTATCTGAATTGATTTCGCACCTGTGAGCTCGAGGACAATTCTGAATTTAGTCAGGGGGATGGAGAAAATGGTTGTGCCGGTCTACCCTCGGCCACTAATGCAGTCACCGAAATCGCAGATGAATCGAGACTTTTTTTCTTTAATTTTGACGCGAAGAGCCGCGGACGTGCCGGTGTTCTTGAAGATGCCGCATCTATCAAGAATGGTCTAATTGACAAGGTACCTCGTCGAGCGTCAAGATGTAGGCACCCCGATCCGTGGTATGGGTCGAGGTCCCTGGTCGCGACTGGATCTTACAAGGTTCTCACCCATCAGTCCACTCGCTGATAACCTGACCGTCCGAAGCAAAGATATGAGGATGCAGTGACTGGCAATCGTCATTACGAACCTGAGACCATCTAAATTTGGTTTAATATAGGACGCATACTACCACTTCGGGGAGGCCATAAGCTTGTCAGTGACGCGCTCCGAGTCAGTTGGTCCGACAACGAACCAAGCGAACTTCGGGTCGGACTCGGAGTTTACACATATCCGAATCCTTGAACGAGAACACAAGACGCGGCCGAGCACATAAACAAATTACCATCCCATACCGATCGGACTGACTTGGACTCGGTGAGGAAACTGGCATCCGTGTAGGTAAATGCGACAGTTTACTTGAGGACAGTGTATTGACTGAGCCGTGATATCCAGTAGGCTAGTTGCCTGTCTGAAAGGGAAAAGGATCGACTATCATTCCACGTTCCGCCATAGAGAAATCTGTCAGAAGTGGAGAAAAATTCCTGCCAGTGTGCCACATTTTCATCCAAAGGATGGACTCGGCTGCCGTGCAGTTCAAGAGAATTATAGGCTGTGTTCAAAACGTGTGTGCCTACCTCGCACAACAAACACCCACGTTGATCCACACACCCCTCTTGATTCGATGGATACCACGGAGTGAGAAGAAGGGGGCAAATGGAGTTTTGTATTCGGCCGGCGAAGAGCGAGTCAAAGAGACGGTAAGCACTGTGCAGCATGATGAGATCAGCAATACAACTAAACCGTCCCACCATACGACCACGTTCCTCGACCCACCAGGACAGCCCGACGGGCGTATGGAACGCCAAGTTTCAGAATTGATCCAACGAGCCAACTTGAAGACGCTCGGAAGAGCATCCATGGAGGGTTTGATAAATCGGGTTCTCGATAAGGAAACAAACAAAAACTACTCAAGCGGGGGAACGTCCACGAAGTCGCTGCAATGTCCTTTCTGGAATGAGCTGTTGTTGTTGCCTGCTCTGTTCGTGTTTCGCGGCTAGCATAACTGACAACGACACTGTCAAAGAATCCAATTGAACAAGTCACAAAGTCTAACACCTACTGATGTGATACAAAGTGGGATGGGACGCCTGGGGAGGATCAGGTATGCAAACACTCTTGATCAACGGTTTATCTTCCTCTAGGTTTCAGAAGTTCCGGAGTGATCGACTTGGAGGCTTGGCAGGACCGACGATCGAACTGGATCGTGATTGTTTTTCCTCGCTCTGTAGACCCGGGGTTGAATGTTCTCGAGCGAGCGGATAATCGTCGGCGATAGACCGCGGTACGCAAGCATCCGATCGAGATAACGGAGATATCTGAGCTGACTTCACAAGCAAACTGCGAGTCGAGGACGAGCCTGGATGTCACCGTAAGTCATTGGGCCTTGGTCAGTGTGCGAGGTCTGAAAGAATGCGGGGATAAAGCGGTTGGACCGGTCTCGGCCCGTGGCAACGTGCGCAGATACACGAGTCGCCATCGAATCTAGATTTTTCGAGGAGTGCAAGTTCAGCGTCACTGCATTCGGAAAACAACCTGGACTTGAAGTCGTAGCGCAGAACACGGTGTTTGTGTTTTGCAAGACGTCCCTCAGACTCCTTGTCGCGATGAAGCTGAGGGTGCAAATCAAGTGCAAACAGATTCCTCGGTTGTGGGCCGAGACACACTCATGGTGACAGGCACGTCGTCGTTTCGAGACTATCCAATCATCGTGAAAAAAAAAGGAACGCGCGCTGCATGCGAAGTTATACGTGGCGACGCATAATCACAGTACTAGTGCGCCACAGTTCATTCCAACGGAGCTTTGACGGTGAAAGTCAAATAAACCTGGGTGGTAAGTAGGTCAAAAGTCCCAAGTAACAGCATGATATCCAACGTAGCGTCTGCTCGTTGAGAGTCCTGTGGGCCATATAGTTACTGCTCGACTGATCCAGCACATCCGTACCGTCTACGTGGGACTGTATAGTACATCGTCTTCCCAATCGTCCGGAACGTTCTCGACCGCTTCTCGTCCAGCACCAGCACCTTGACCGTCGATGACAGAAATCGGAACGCTTCCTGTCGCCACGTTCTCCCGTCCTCGCTGTGCCTGCACCGTCGGGGACACCCACACCCCCGCCCTCGTCCCGCTACGTCCACTTGTCCCCACACCAGCTCCTGCACTCACACTCACACCACCAGCCCCAAACAGACTCGGACTAGGCAACATCTCACGCAATGGCACCCGCGTAGGCGTTCCGCTGCCCGATCACGGCGTTCCCAAAGCCGACTTAGCCACCACGTTCCACCTCCCCGCGCCTGTTCCCGTTCCCGTGCCTGTACTGCCGCTCGCACCCGTCCCTGAACTCCCCTTCATGCCACCGCCATGCACCTGCACCTGCACCCCTCCCAGCCCCCAGCCTCACATCGACCAACCGCCCCGTCGTCGACCCTGCCGACGCAATGTACTGCGACAACAATGGCGCCGGCACGCGCGTATCGACCCGCCGAATGAGCTGCACGCTCCGATGGGGCTCTTGGTCGACCATGACCGTGTCTATGCGGTACACTGCTGCGAGCTGCACAAGGAGTCGATTCAGATCAGGACGACTCAGACACAGAAAAAGGAGGCGTGAGAGGGAGGAAACGTACGTCGTGCACGAATTTGCGTCGCTCGGGGGGCATGTGCGGCAACACTTGCGAATGTCGCTCGAGGTGACGAAACTGCACACGCAAGGAAAAAGAAAAAAGAAACGCCCATCAGAGACCCCCACAAACACCAACACAACGCACGCGACGCACTCTGCAAATGCCCTCTCCGCAACGCTCACAAACTTGTGTCCAAACCCCCTCGCGACGCCGACCAACTCGGCTGGATACGTCACCTTGCCTCGCGCTTCCCTTCGCTGATGGGCCTAGGGCCTCGGCCAGCCTCGCGTTGCGCTTCTTGATCTCACACTCGCTCATACAGGTGGGCGCGAGTTTGGTGGAAGAGGAACAGGGTGCCGTCGAGCGGAGGTGGCCGCAGGGGCAGGTGAGTGAGCGTAATGGGGGCCAGACGGGGTTCGGTTTCGGGGCAGGCTGCGGGGGCGTGGCACGCTTGTGTGCAGGGGTGCTGTGCAGGGAGGCTGAGGCGACGCGAAAGCGAGACGTCAGTGGATGAAGAGCGAGGAGTGAGGACAGGCGCACCATGGATTACAAGGCATGCCGCTGATAGTGCGCCCCCAGGGTCCAGGCGATAATAAGGTCTCCATTTGAAGCGTATGACGCCACAACACTTGCAACTAGCGATTCGCAGCGACGGGAGCTTGATCTCCTCGTATGCGCCACGATCGCAGGGGGGAGTATCCACCATTCAGCATGCCAAAGTACGACAAACCTATGGGTCAGTGAGCGAGGCTGGATATTGGACGGACACTCCGTTGGTCTGTGTTCTTGGCCTGTTAGGTATCAGTTTAATAGTTGCACCGGTCGCTCCATGCACTTCGTCTTTTGTGCTATCAGTGTTTTGCGTGTTCACCAAGGAATTCGGCGAAAGAGGGGTTCTGGGTTCCGGAATGGTCACTGGAGGCCGACTGACAAGCGCCAAAGGCTGTGTGAGGTGATCCATATCAGCTAATATCATTATCGATAAGTAGTCTGGTGAACTGTAACTTGAAGTAAGACAAGGCGAGCATTTCCGTGAGCAAGCTAACCTGATATATCTGTACCCCTCGACCTTGCTCCCTTTGCCCGTGTGCTGTGAACAATATACTCAGTCTCCTTTGCCGAGGATGGAAAACAGGTATTAAGCGGCGGCGTTGAAGGGATGCTTCGGCGGTGGCAAGTGGATGACGGGGAGAAAATATTTGCTGCTGATCTATTGGCTGATTGCAGATGGTTGGTGTGCGGACCCAGGCGATCACCGGATCTAGAGTTGGGAGACAGAAAGACGCAAGTAAGGGTATTGGATACACAGACCTACAAAAAAGTCCTGGATACTCACGGTCACAAAGACCCGGTACTTATCTTCCATTCACATCTCGTCCGACTCGACGAAAATTGCAGCGGGCTTGGCTGACAAGACCGCGCTCAAATCTGTGACAGGCGAGCAGATCGTTGGACCACTGGCACGAGGGTGTTGTGGCGGCGGTGCAATTCTCTCCAGACCGCATCGTCCGCTATGGGGAAAAACCCCAACTGGCAAAGTCGATCCGCATCTACGGTAGCGCTAGAATGGCCAGCGACTGTTGGACATGATAGCCTGACCATCTGAAACAAAGATTTGAGGATGGATGCATTGAAAACGTACCCGGCAGTGACTGGTATGTAGTCGTCGCTACGAGCCTTGAGGGAGGTCGGAACAAGTTCATGTCGGACTCGGAGTTCGCGAGTTTCGCACATATCCGAGTTGAGCTTGTTGCAATGAACAAGAACACAAGCCGCATCGTTCCCTCGAACAGCGCTGTTTGCTTTTCTAAAAGTACTACTCAGATAGTCTTGTGATTCGTCACATTTTTCCCGTGTCCAGAATCAATTGGCTTTCGCGATAAGAAGTAAACGCTGTACCCATTACATTCCCCTAACTCGGCACGTGTAAACGTTTTTCTTGTTTCCATCAGAGAACCCATGGATGCGAGTGGGAGAAAATGGTGGTTAGCACAGTGAAGGAGGGGAAGAGGAAGAGACATTGACGATCAGTCGACCCTCTCAAAGCGCCTTTTCGTGCATGGCTTTTTCAACACGGAGGGCACATCCTGAGTTTTCAGAAAGATTTGGGGTCTAACACGAATGTAATGGTTGGGAGCAAAAATCTGTTGCAGACTGATCTCTGGCATTGTAGAATTCTGAGTCAAACAGTGCAATAAGAGCCCGATGCTCTGGCATGTCCCCGGAAGTTCAATCTTGCTGGATTGAAAATGGAGAGACGAGGGACCAACTTTTTCTGACTTGGAGTCGCTGACACACAATTCACGAAGGACAGAGCGCTCTGAGCCGCGCGAGATATGACCTGGGATTAATTTCTCAATAAACGACTCCTTGTGGGGAGAATCTTCAATGCCGAACCGATTTTGACAGGAGCTTGGGTTATGATTGTATGATGAGTGGCGTCCTTGTGACAAGTGATGCCTTGCAGATATGAGCGACGCAACTAGTGGCATTTGCCGCTTTCGGAACAGCTTTAAGAACACCAGCAACCTTCCACCTTTAGACAGAATTAAAATCTACACCTTGGATTAAAAGCCTACGGCAAGTCACCCATTTAGGTTGGTCTAAATTATCAATCCAGCCGTTGTGACAACACTCTTTTTCTTTGTAGGTATGACCCAAACAGAGCCCGAGTGGTAACAGGGAGAATTCGTACATATCTAGCATGCGGAGCTGGTTAGATTGGCTCAACAAAGTATTATCGATGGCGCGGTGAGGATCATGCCTCATTGGCAGGCCCACCTAAGTTACGTGCATGTGGCAGGATATGTTCATTCCTGTGTTTTGTGTCCCACACTCGCACATCTTCCCAGCACCCCCATCGAATTTCAGAAAGACCCTAACCTCGAAATGTTCTCTCCAAGTCGCAAACGCGAACATGCTGGACACTCGACCACGTCTCATACTTATCCCGAGAAACACACAATATGCATTCAAATTTCGAACTCGACGTAACATCACGGTGTCTGTACACTCAAACGGGTGCTGGACTGTGGCAAACAATCTGACGGTCTTTTCTCCGTAGTTTAGGCAGGCACGAACTCCCAGTTCTGCCTAGTGTTTGAGGTCAAAACACCGTATACGACTTTCTGTCCCACTTGTGCTTCATTTATGCCCCAATAGATCGAGAAGCTATTATCACAAATGCTAAAAACCAATCAAGGCATTCAGTACATGAAACTGAGACAACAGGGAAAAATGCGAACGTGTATACACCGCCACTCCCCCTGATAGCCCAAGCATAACCGACATTAGGACCACCAATGATAGTGTTGTTTGCTGCAGCCTTGGCCTGGAAGCCGGTAGCCTCCTGGGGAGAGATGGTTTGTACGACCCCATTACCAACTCCATCGCTGATAATCCACTGCGTGCGACAATCAGTATTCCAATCATGAACGCCGACACCAATCGACGGACGGACCTTTTGCGAGGGTTGACTCCCTTTCTCGATGACAGTCAGGGTTTCATCTCTGCCATTGAAAGTGACGGCGAGGGGTGTCCCGTCAGCGGTGGTCTGCCTGTTCACGATGTAGTAGGTTCCGTTAGCTAGCGTAGACATTGTTGCAGTAGGAGTGGAATCAATGGATGCAATGAGTGACCTGAGCTGAAGAGACTGCTTTTTATACTTTGCTACTGGGTCGCGTTCATGCACATGTTGGAACTTCGGGTATGCGCATTGCCGAGATCACCCAGCAAACCAGATCAGATCCATACATATTGCACCGAAGTAGTAAGTCGATAATTCTGCTCACCTCGCAAATTGATAAGCGGATCTTGAAAATCTTACTCGGATGCGAGTGGTTCAAGTTCGGGTCGGGGTATCGAACAACCGGCGAAGGAGATGACATGCATTGCGGTGTTGTCAGTATCACTTATCTATCTCAACCGAGTCGTGGATAGCCGATCGATAGCCGGAGACAAGAATCCATATCGGCTGGTACCGGTGCCGGCCTATCGGGTGGGAACCCAAGGTCCTGGTGGCTTGGCTGGCCCGTGGTTCATGGGATCATACCTAATCAGTGGGCTGGTGGTGGTGCTGACTTGCAAGTCAGCACCACCACTTGGCAGCTACCACCGGCTACCACCGGCTACCAGCCAACCGTTTCACTGATGTGAGCCGGCTGTCGCTGATAAGAAGCCTCCTTACTCCGCACCCGCACCCGCCTTTTCCCATACATCGCGATCACTCCTTGGAAGTTGGAAGGACGGCGGCCGCATCGCGGTAGCCCCCTCGAGAGCTTTCACAGGCTCAAAGTCGCTATCTGTGCATGCGCGTACTGTTCGCTACCCTGATCCTTGGGGAGGGGTGCCTGACGGGCACAACAAACAGTCACCCTTGGAACGCCTGGTGAAGAAAACGCCTGTGTAGTCGCCATCGATCGCCATATGGCATAAAATTGAAGCTGAAATCCACTTCACACCTGCTACTAGCAAATTGAGATCATCAGTATGAAAAGGAACGAGGACCTGACATCTCATTGGTGACAAAGTATGGACGGCCTGAATACTTAGTTCTTGGATCTGTCCGCGGGTGCCAGAACCCCATGCCTTCAACTTGCCTTGGTTATCTCCTGTAGTCTGATCCCTTTGAATCACATAGGGGTGCCCAACTGGCACACCGCTGTGGAAGACGTACGACTGGTACTTATGAAGGATTCCACATTCCATTTATTTAAAGGGTGGGTATCTGGCGATCTCTTGTGTCGTCGAGCGTCGGTTGATACTCCTTGCAGGTGTAGTATCCTCATATCGTCGAACCAGTGGTCAGTACGCTCTCCATCTCCATTCTTCCGACAGACAATGACCTGGATGACCTGTTTTTGCACTGCGGGCGATAAAATTCCCAAGCACCAAGATGATATCCAACGTAGCGCTTGGGTTGAGAGTCCACTGGCAGTGGCCCATCTAGTTCGACTGATCCCGCACATCCATACCGTCTACGTGGGACTATATACATCGTCTTCCCAATCGTCCGGAACGTTCTCGACCGCTTCTCGTCCAGCACCTTGACCGTCGACGACAGCAACCGGAACGCTCCCTGCCGCCCCAGTCTCCCGTCCTCGCTGTGCCTGCACCTTCGGGGACACCCACACCCCCGCCCTCGTCCCGCCACTCCCACTCGTCCCCACACCAGCTCCTGCACTTGCACTCACACCACCAGCCCCAAACAGACTCGGACTAGGCGACATCTCGCGCGATGGCACCGCCGGCGATGGCACACGCGCAGGCGTCCCGCCTCCCGATCGCGGCGTTCCCAAAGCCGATTTGGCCACCACGTTCCACCTCCCTGCGCCTGTTCCCGTTCCTATGCCTGTACTTCCGCTCGCACCCGTCCCTGAACTCCCCTTCGCGCCACCCCACGCAGATCCCCCAGCACCGGTCCCAGCGCCGGCGCCAACTCCTGCACCTATACCTGCACCTGCCCCCCTCCCAGCCCCCAACCTGACATCGACCAACCGCCCCGTCGTCGAACCTGTCGACGCAATGTACTGCGACAACAATGGCGCCGGCACGCGCGTATCGACCCGCCGAATGAGCTGCACGCTCCGATGAGGTTCCTGATCAACCATGACCGTGTCCATGCGGTACACCGCTGCGAGCTGCACAGAGTCGATTCAGATCAAGACGACTCAGGCACAAAGGAGAGAAAAAGGGAGGCATGAGAGGGAGGGAACGTACGTCATGCACGAATTTACGTCGCTCGGGCGGCATATGCGGCAACACTTGCGAATGTCGACTCGAGGTGACGAAACTGCACACGCAAGGAAAAGAAACAGAAACGCCCGTCAGCGACCCCACACACCAACACGACGCACGCGACGCACTCTGCAAACGCCCTCTCCACGACGCTCACAAACTTGTGTCCCAACCCCCTCGCGACGCCGACTAACTCGGCCGAATACGTCACCTTGCCTCGTGCTTCGCGCTTCTCCTCGCTGATACCCAGGGCCTCAGCCAGCCTCGCGTTACGCTTCTTGATCTCACACTCGCCTGTACAGGCGAGCGCGAGTTTGTTGGAAGAGGAACAGGACGTCGTCGATCGGAGGTGGCCGCAGGGACAAGTCAACGTAACAGGAGCAAGACAGGGTTCAGTTTCGGGGCAGGCGGCGGGGGCGTGGCACGCTTGCGTGCAGGGGTGCTGTGCAGGGAGGCTGAGACATCGCGAGAGCGAGACGTCAGTGGATGGAGAGCGAGGAGTGAGGACGGGCGCACCATGATTTACGAGGCTTACCGCAGACGGCGGTACAGGTCCCACACTCGTCAGCGTGGCAGAGTCGTTCGCAATGATGGAACCCGCATCCAAGCAACCTAGCGTCGCAAAGAAAAAAAGAGAATAACGTCAGTGCCCTTCCAACACCAACTATGGCCAACGCAACGCACTTCCCACACACGCTCCCGCAGCTCACTCTCTCCTGCGAGCACCTCACATTTCCCACCCGCT
>JBBPMW010001145.1:0-11566 GCA_038090535.1 Tylopilus alboater | reverse complement strand
CTCCCGAGTTGATCATCATAGTGCCATCCAAGTCACTTCCTAGGACTGCGACGAAAGGGAATATTAGGCGGCGAGCTGTCGAAGAAGCTTATCAGCTACATCTGGACAATATCTACTCTTCTCTGCGTTGAACAGCAGACGATCGATTGGGATAATTGCAAACTAACTTACTTATCTAGCTATTTGCTACACTTTACCTTAATCTCTGCATACGGTCCTCGTTAATCACTCTACATACAGTATTCATAATTCTCGAGGACGTTTACGCAGATAGTTATGAAAACCAATGTGTTATAGCTATTCACTTAAAATAGGATATCGTGCTACAGTGTAAGTCGATTTTGGGGGTGAACAAGGATATCGTCGTCTGTGATTTGAAGGGTGAAGCGAACAGCGCCCCGAGCTCCGGGCGACCTTGTGAAACAAAACACTTGCCCGTCGCCGATGCCCCCCTGCCTATGACGTGCGTCGCGGAGTAGCGCAACAGGCAATGGGTCCGATGACGGAAATGACAAGGTGATATGGTGGGCAAGACGGAACGGAGATGAGGAAGAGCAATCGGTATTGCCCGATACCTTGGCGCCAAGGTCTAGGATGCCACCCTCTGCATCGATGACAGGAAAAGGATGGAGATGCTGCTTGTATAGCGATGCGGAGCCAGACGGTGCAGGGTTGAGTGCCCAGTTTGTCAGGACGACAAGTGGGCGATGGGAGCGGCGCACGCTTTGGACGGTATCCAGTACGTGATGGAGCGACGGCACCATGGGAACGGTGTTGTCTTTTGCTGGGGGAATATTGCGGAACTGCTCGGCAGAAAGACGGTCAGCCCAGTAAAAAGTGCTGACTGAGTCTATAGCGAGGACGGCTATTTCTTGGTTTGGCATGTGAGACGAATGGTATGCCGGGAAATTCGCGATCGAAGCGGCGAGTTGGATGAGGGACGTCGGACGAAATAAGTGCAAGCGGGCGAGAGCGCGGCGGACGGTTTCCTGCGGGTCGAGAGTGGTGGACGGGAGACGGGATATACGTGAGAGGAGAAGGTGGCGGAAACGCTGAATGTCAAAGGCGGCGTCTGTGTCGTAAACGACGGCGGCGACCTGGGAGACGGGGACGAGAAAGGACAAGAGGATGTGGTAGAGCAGATGGGTCTTGCCCGACAATGCAGGTCCTTGAATCTCGATCGCCTCGCCGCGATTGAACGCAGGCAGGCCGGGTATCGGTGTGAGCGGGGACGCTGTGGACGAGGGGGACCATCAGACCGCGTCGAGTAGCACAATCGAACTGGGCCCGCACTGTGCTGTCTCAGGGACGCGAGGAGCTGTAGGAGACAGTGAGCACGACGACGAGGAGGAAAACGAGGGACGTGCGTTCTCGAGAGACTCGGCGTGGATGTCCATGGCTCGGGTAAACGTACACTGCTCACTAAGTTCCATCCAGCTGCCAGTGACATGTCGTCCCGCGCTACCCCCTCGCCCTCCCGCAGATCATCCCACAGCAATCCCACTTCGCCACCGACCACGTCCACGACGAGGACAACTACTTCAGGTCGTCCTACGCGCGCCACCGCTCCCGCCCTCACCGCCGCCGCCGTCTCCCGTCGCACCTCCCTAAAGGGCACCGCGTCGAGCTCGCTGGGCTCAACTCCCGAGTCGCGCGAGGCCCTCTCTGCCTCCCTCAGGCATGAGACAGAACAAAAAGAGCAGGTATGTACATACTCGCGCGATCGATCTTCTCCCCTTCTCACCTTCTGCTCCTCTCAGCTCTTGGTCCAATTGCAAAACAAAGACCAGACAATTGCCGCCCTCACCAGCGAAAACGACAACTTAATATCCTCCTTGACTACAACCGAAACTAGGCTCAATGACCTCTATGCTGACCAGGCCCGCATGGAGGACGAGATGGCTGCTCGCATCGAAGTCGCCGAAAAGTTGAGGGCCCAAGTGCGCGAGCTAGAGAAGGAGAAGAGAGATCTCCAAAGACGCTACAATGAACAGGTACCCCATCACCTTCTCCCTCGATTGATAACCCACTCAATCGTCACGTCTCCCAGACATCCACCTTTGAAGCAGAGCGTCAAGCCTTCTATGACAACGAGCAGCATCTCAAGTCCCGGATTCAGTCTCTCGCCCAAGCCCGCAAGCAGGCCGACCAAATCCGTCCTTTCGAAACCGAGCCCGAGATTGTTCCGGAGCGACCTCATTCCCCAACTGAGCCGCCCGCGGTAACCCCACCCCCTGTGCAGGCTCTCGACGACCCAGACAGCGAACCAGCTGAGATGACGGCTCTCCGTCTCGAGCTATCAACGCTCTCGACCTCGTATTCGTCGCTGCAAAGCACCCTTATACTTTTGCAGACGCAACTTGTCGACTTGAAGAGGGTGAATAATCAGTTGCAGGAAGATAACGAAAGCTACATGATTTTGCTGAGGGAAAAGACGCTTAGCGGACAATTCGACCTCATGAAACAAGTAGGTGGTGCCCCTAGTTCAGCATCTGGCGTGGAAGAAGACGAGGACGACGCGACCGACGAAAACGACGTGGGCTCTCTGAGAAGTAATGCCAGAAGCGCCCTGGATAGGGTGGAAGAAGAGGCAGGAGAGGATGCCTTCGACTCCGACTCACCGCATCGCCCCCACGGACGACATCCTCGGCGAACTGGATCTGCGACACATTCTCCCACTCGTCCGCCCAGAGGCGAATCCCTGGCAGACCTCCCTATTACTGGGCCTGGTCTCGACCTTGCGGCAGAATTAGGTCGTGCAGAGAACAGAGATAACCCTTTGGAAGAGTCAGTCGATGATCGCTCCGTTCTCAATGCCAAGGGTCGAAGGAAGAAGAGCTCCATGGATGCGAGGAAGGTTTCCGCCTCGGAATCGCATGACCAGCTTTCGTCCTCAAATGATATAGAGGCGCTGCGCATAGAAGTAAAATCCTTGAAGGACGCAAACAAGGCATTGTCTCTGTACGCCTCGAAAATCATCGACCGGATCATTGCAGAAGAGGGTTTCGAGCACGTCCTTGCTGCGGACTACGAGAAGCAGCCGAAGACAACACCTGTGACCCGTGACTCCGAAGCGGCGCCCGCGTCTACCAAGCAACGTCAATCCGCAATCTTTGGACGCGTGCTTTCCAATCCTTTAGCCACCACGCCTGCCGAACCGCCTGCGAGTGCGACGCTACCTCTTGACTCTTCCAACACAGTCGGTACCAAAGCACAGCGTCGTTCAATGTCCTTCGATTGGAAGGGCTTCAACATGTTCGGCGGAAGCGAGAAGAAGGCAGACAGCCTGCGCCCCCTAACACTGAAACCTGGCTCCACGTCCGTCACGGGTGCTCGCAAATTAGAAACATTTGAAGACGAAGAAGATAGACGCGAACGAGAACGCCTCCACGCGACCATGAAACTGATGGGCATCGACATGCCCGCATATTCACCTGCAAGTTCTATGGGCTCTCCTGTTGCCGTTCCACTACAAAAAAGTTATTCTTCTCCTGCCAGTCCGCCAGTAACTGCCGTGCCATCGCGCCGCTTCTCTATCTTCCGATCGCATTCGACCACGGGTCATTCCGAGACTTCCTCGGTGAACTCCGGAATCTCCGTACAAAACCCGACTAGTTATGGACTTGGAATATCTGGAAATGGCACAGCAGAACTCACGCAGCAAGCATTGGAACAAGCGGAAGCTGAAAATACCCTCGCTACCCTGGATGCTCACGAGCGTAACCTTAGCGACGAAATCGCCAAAGGGGGAACAGGTGGTTTCACAGAGCTCGCTCCCAGGAAAGGCCTAGGAGAGGAATGGAGGAGCCGGAGGAGCAAAAGGAGTGCTGGCGGAAGTGGTAGCACTGTTTGGAGCGCTGGGATGAGCAGGGCCGGGGACGACCCAGATGCATAAGAAGCCTTTGACAAGAACTGCACCGCTCTTACTCCAAGATAATGGTGTTCTACTCATGCGGATGTGGATTTTAGTACAATACGACACATACTATGATACCAAATGTTGTGACATTCTATGTAACACCTTGTTAATGTGATACCAGACCGCCTCGCGATTCAAGTTGTACCCCAGTGTACAAATGCAACGCCAAGACATGATTTGACGTAGTCAAACGGGTGTCTTACCGTGACGTTTTTCCAGCGTGTTTTGCGCGTGCGTGCGGATGGTCTGGAAAGGGCTGGCAGCATATTGGGGATTCGTCAAGATAAGTGGATGCCGGAGCCTTTCCACCTCTCTAGAAGGATTGAATTTGGGTCAGGATAATACATCCATCACAGTGGAGGACGTACAAAACATGTTTCCTCTGAGCATTGCTAAGAGGGACGCCTTTACCCTCCCCTATCATCCCAGTCTTCGTTTTTGCTTGCGGTCGTTGCTGTGAAGTAGCGGCATCTGACGGTGCCTCTGCTGGTGGCAATATCTCTTCTTCTTCCAACGCAGATATGACTGCCTCGATGGAGCCGAGCCCACCGCCCAATTGTTCGCGCTGCTTCCTATTGAAGCGACGCTTTTGTGCCTTTGAATACGGAGCACTAGACGACTTGATTCCTGGTGCCGGATCAAAGGAATAACCATGTTTTGTCAGGCTTCGTACGTACGATCGATGAAGGCCTCGTGCTTCAGCTGTTGCTTCCCCTTCTTGCTCACCGTAGGCGGGGCGGCGTTCAAAGACTCGAGAATGTCATTGCCCTAACGCGTGACGAATCGTGTATCAGCGTTGGGACAGGCGAGCGTGTAGATGCGGTGGATAATTTGCTCACCGATACCTCTACACTGTCAGCAGCACCGATTTCCACTGCTTCCACTGCATTCTCTTGGACTGCAAACTGGCGTTTGGACAGTTTTGCAGAGGGTTGATGGGCTCCGATACGGGCCCTGCGTTCTCTAGGCTAGGACAAAAATGAGTGTGTTAGCGGGCTCGTGAAGTGATGATGATGTACCATGTCGAACGGCTTGAATTACAAAAACGCACTCAATCACACGAAGCTTTGGCAGCAGCAGCATCGCACGACCACTAGAATTATATCTTACATGGGACTCTACAGCACTAAAGATCTCAAGAAAATCATCTCTCTATCCTAACGCAGGAGGATCTAGAATGACAAGAGGTTTGCAGGGTGATGATCGGTGAACTGCTGTGTGCGTGCTCCCGGAACCTCCAAAAAAGCAAGAACTAAGCATCAAATGCATCTGTATGTGACTCCAACGGAACAGCTTCATCCAGACGGAGTTGGGCTTGCTGGCCCATACCTTCGACAGCTAGGTCCTGAACTAGCAGATTCTCACCCTCTCCTGGCTTCGAATTCTCTACCCCAACCACGATGAATGCACCTGTGACAAGCACGGCACCTACCAACATTTGGAAAGTGGCAGGCTTGCCGAGCAAGTAGTCGCCAACCACTGCCAAGGGTATAGTGAGGCTAAGACCGACCGTGACGACAAGGGGTGTGGTCTTGAGCATCGCGATGACATATATGTAGTCACTCAACAGTGTGATCAACATCTGTCCACCAGGTCAGCATTTACATTCCCCACAAAAATATATGGTAGATCAGCGACTGCAACGAAGAAGCATGACGTCGGAATACTTACGTTGACAAGAATGGCCACGACAGCCTCCCTAGTACCGGGAAGCTCCAAAGACTCTACTCCAAGCCAGTGCAAAAGAAGTGCAACCGGCCAGCACAGTGAAATATTGAAAAGACCCACGTAACCAAAGAAAAGTTGCATATCTATCCGTGACTCCTCCTTAATTTGCACCTTCAGGAAGATCAAATACATAGCATAGAACAGAGCTGAAAGCAAGGCAAGAACATCCCCCAGAATGGCGGAGAAATTGATGGACTGGATGTTGGGAGTAGGCTCAAGTACCGAACTAGTCGATGAATCGGAAAGTGATACTAGGACAACGCCTCCGAAACTTGTTCGAGTGAGTTTTGGAAATAGATATAAATACCTGCATCTACATACCTTGTGAAAACTGCGGCAACCTTTATCAGGGTGAATGTCTCTACACGAAATATGCGGCCAACCGCCAATGTAAATATGCCTACATAGATGTCAGACGCTGACTGACTAGCAGAATGAGACCCTTACCGCTCATGCTGGATAAAACGGTTGCACTCGCCACACTCGTGTATGCAAGTGACGCATTCAGCGTCCAGTTAGCGGCGAACCAGAGGAAACAGAAATAGACGGCGAGCTTTGCTGTCTCCTCTGGCGTGAGTCGATCGTCAGCTTCGCACAACGACTGGGTGGTCTATAGAAGCTCAAAGAGGCAGGTCACGAGCCAATAAAAGTAGACGCACCAGCGCATCATGTTCACTGGGGAAATCTTGAGCTAAAGGCCGGTAGCTGAGAATCCCCCGTCAAGAGCTCGTGAGAGGCGAGATGATGCCGTGTGCTCACTCGACATCCCCCCGCCGAGACAACTTGCTCCCAAGCGACTTCCGCAGACAAGAGGGCAATAGATATAGGGTGAAGGAAGCAGTGCTCAGATACGTTATCCTGTCGTTCTGTCAACGTCCACTAACAGTCGGGAAGAACGAGAGCGCACATAAAAGGCTTCTGATAGCCATCGACAAACATATACTAGAGACTCGTCAGCAGTGCCCAGCCGGTTAGCTAGGAGTGTCTACCTGGGTCACGAAGTTGGATGACGTCCAAAGAAGTACGACGACGAAGAGAAGACAGATGCCAGTTGCATAGTCGCTGGTTGTCAACTTTGGAGGTCGCGACCTTGACCTACGTTGTTCATCGTGTTCGGACACCATGGTAGACGAGCACTACGTGCAGGGGTATCGATATTAATGTTGTTCGCCATCTCGCGAGGCTGCGCGTGCGAAAGAATCGCTATTCGGTCCCGGCCTAAACGGAAACGAATGCATATCGATGTTTCAATGTAGCGTGTTGATACAGTTGCGATAAACGAACGGAGTGGTCCATGACAGAAGATGGTACAGTAAAAGAGAGGACAGGGTATAAATCTCAATAATCTCAATCTCATCCCCGTCTTCCGAGTCTAGTACCCGCATGATACTTGACCTTTTCGAATATTCTGAACAGACTGATGACGAGGTTGGTGCAGTACATAATGAGACCAGCCATGACAAGACAGACCAACGCGAGCTGGCTGTCGCAGATGGTCTCTCCGATCTGCCCTACGTTTGGCGAATTCAGCGGCGATGGGGTCAATTGACTGTACCAAGCGGTACTGCTAGCTGGCGCGCATGGTATAGGAGAGGTAAAGTAGTTGTCGAAGCAGAGCGACAGGGCTGCAGACCAGGCGCAAATGAAACATACTTCCAGCAAGGTATGGGCAAGCTTGCCGGAAGTACGCCATAGTCCCAGGGGTCGACTGAAGTACTCTACCTAGGGGGTGGTAAGAAAAGACTCGAAGGCGTATCGTGTGTCTCACATATATGGCAACCATGACGTGAACGAGCGTCAACGGCGCGAAGATGATCACAAGCGTTCTACAAGACAGTCGAGTTTGACTCGGATGAAGCACGGGATTTCAAACGATCACTCACGGCGAGCTTCCGACTGCTCCCATCAGATGATACTCCGCTTCCCATTGTCTGATACGAATCGCTACGGCCAAAGCAGAGGTCGTGAACGTGATGTTTATGAATCTGAAAAGCTATGGGGATGTCATCTCGAGGTCCAAGCTGAAAAAGAGAAGGCCAAGAGCGCACCAGAGGCACGTATATGTTTGACAGAATGAAGGCCCTGAAGCGATTCTTCTTCGACCGAGTGAGTGTCGACTTTTCACCAGACTCGGTGTCTTGCCTATCCGCCATATGAGCATAGTGACCTCGGTTCTCTTCCTGTGTTTCATTTCTGTCTCGAGGGTAGTCCCGTCCCAGTGTTTTACTCCTGGCGGGGGCGAAAGGAGCTGTGGGAGGGAAGGTCGATCGTGTCACAGGTGATTCGTCGGATCGTCTCTCGCGTAAACTGACGAGGTACTGGGATTGTTGGTTATCTGTCGAAGGTCGGTTGTGATCTATCGTGTCGATTCCCCGCCAGTCGTGGTTTGCGGATCCTTGGCGGGGACGCACAAATGTCCACCATCGCGAACGATTGTCACTCTCGCGAGTGAGTTCCTCGAAGGAGGATCTGGAACTTGATGCCAAGTCTGATGGCCGGGCGGCGGCGATGCTTCTGTGACCAAGCCTGTCGATCTCGTCAGACTGGTCCGTTGGGGATGGTGGTTCGTCCTGAGCCCAAGCTGCAACAAGCGAGAATGAGTACCACTTCCAGCGTGAGCGATGTTCGTGCACGCACGGGGTGCTGTGACGACAGCCCTGGCATTGGAGGGCGCGGTGAAAACGTGAGTGCGAACACTGTAAGAATGCGCAATGTTCGACGAGGACAAAGACGGGAGGGAAGGCGGCTTGCTGATGGTGGAAGGTACTGGCATGATAGACGTGTTGAATTACATCCGGCTAAGAGCGTCTGGACCAAGGTCTGGACTCTGTTTGCTTTCCGACCCCGACAAAGAACTCTTTCAACACATGGAGGAAGGCGTCCCGACCGTCTCTGTCACCGGTGTCGCGTCCAGATTCGTGTCTCAGACCGACATCGAGACAGCCCGGGCCCGAAGAGAGGAACAGTGGAAGGCTGCGTACGCGAGGTTCGTGAGCACAATTCACATCACACCGGTGCGTGTTCGTTCATCTGTTTCAGACTAGGACAAGAACCTCCTCCACAACCCACCGAAGACGCTTTCGATGGCCGGAGCTTAGCTGAGGTGACCCCCTCCCACCCTCGTGGTCCATTGCTTTGCTGACTCCGACCACCGTAGAAACTGGCTGCAAACAGGGTAAGATCCCCGCTGACATACAGCGGTAGCTCATGGGTACCTCACAGGCAGCCAAGCAAGAGGAATGGGAAGAAAAGACAAAGCTAGGTAATCTCGTCCCCGTGGTTATAGCTGTATCTGACTGTTTTGATGCTCTCATGCAGCTAACCAGTTCCGGGCATTGGAGGAGGACGAAATCATGTTCCTCGATTCAATACGAGAGAAGCAGGCCGAGGAAGAACGGTTGCGCAAGCTTCAAGATGGCGAAGAACTCTCGGATTTTAGAAAGTAACATCACAAGTCATGCTCGCCGCGTCTTCACGTTAACTTTCCCCGTAGGGCTGTTGCAGCAAGAGAGAACGCTATCAACAACCCACCTCTGGTCGTCTCAAAACCTTCCGCCCAGGCCCCATCTAAACCCGGCGGTGATGACCGGACCAAAGTGACTACACCCGCTCCCAAGAAGGAAGTGTCTGTCAAGAGAGCGCTCAAGGGCGTTATAGTGAAGAAGAAACCTAAAGCTGCTGGTGAAACCTCATTGGCACCGTCGCCAATATCAACCACCTCAACCTCTGCAGCCAAGTGTGGTGAAGATACACCTCCAGACGCAAAACGTCGGAAAATCTCCATCGCTTAATTTGTAAACTCTGCATTGTATTCATGTCGACACACAGCACTGTAACCTTGCATACATAAATGACAGATCACATACAGTGGCAATGTTAAAACAAGTGTCACCCCTTGCGTGTGACCGGCGTTGGTGTCCATCGCATATGGTTCAGATCCTTCTCCTCGGAACCCATGTTGCCTCCCCAACTGGACGCTTTCCCCTTAGCGTCAGCCCGATGTGCTGCAGCCGTACCCGATGTTGTCCTATCCAACAATCGCTTCGCGGCAGGTGTAAGGTTGCCTGGTGCGTCCGCTCTTCGCGGGGTCCAGTTGGGAGGTGCCATTGAGCCTCTTGCAGGTGTGCGAGACAGAGTACGCCCAAGCAGGGGGGTTGATCCATTGAGCAGACCGGCTTTCGCGCGAAGACTCTTTGCTGCGCTCGCTGAGAGCTTGTGGGACAACGCTTCACGGCTCGACGGCGCTGAGATTTGGAATGTATTTGGTGGCGGCATTTCTTCTGGCACGTCGTCAGATTGAGATATAATCCGAGGCGTAGCATTCAAAGTCCCCCATGTCATGAGTTGCTTGACTGCCTTTGAGCCCATCTGCTCCGCAGTGGGCGAGGGTACATTAGGGACGAGCGACAAGGTTGGTGACTTTGGGCGATCTGCGAGGACTAAGCTGGAGGATGGGAAAGTCGTGTGGATGGACTTACACGGCGTCCCCTCAATGGCAGCATCTATTCGACTCCGAGTCGGACTTGGAGGGACAGAGAGACTCTGTGTTTTGCCCGCAGTGTCTTGCTCAGGTAGATGTGTATTACCGTGTTTGATCACTTTTGGTACCGCGTCTGGTTTGACGGAGACAATGGAAGTCGACGGATCATAGGGCGATACATCGGCGTCGGGCGGGAACATAAGGGAATTCCGGGTCTATGGGGGATATATTGGCAGATGAGAGTAGGGATTGCAGAACACTGACCTTGAACTTCCAGGCGTCTACGCCAGCAAGCCTGGTATCCCTCTTCGGAGCCATCACGTCTACCATTTGCCCCGACACATCCTTCTCGACGACAGCTAGCTCCTTTCCCTTTGAGTCGTTTTCGCCGCGAGTGTCTTTATTGTAGCGTTCTTGGGGTTTACCCCCTGCCGTGATCATCCCAGCAACCGTTGGCGCCTCGATCACGAATCTCTCGCGTACGCCGGGCCCAGAAGGCTGCTCTATCAACATTCTCTCCCTCCCTTCCAACATCTTGACCCTTTGCTCTTCCACCCTCCTCTGTGCTTCCCAAGCCCAGCCCCATCTCTCCCGCCGCTGTCTGTTTTCCTCGTGCATGATCTGCGTGAAACTCGCGTTGTCCTCTGAGGTATATTTCGCCTGGAAAGAGTCAAGGCTCATGTCTGTGTCGTAACGTGGTCGTTTCGCTGCTGGTTCTCCAGCCTCGCGAGGCGTACGGAACGGTGTGTCGGAGGGCCCTGTACCGTAGGGTGTCTCGAAAGATGACCGCCGGTTTCTTTGGGTTGAATATGCGGGTGTTGAGTCGAGCTCTTGTAGACGACGCACGGAGGCATGGATGAGGGTCGGGTCGTCTGAGCGGAGAGCATCCAGGTAGGTATTGGTGGCATCGATATGGACGAGGGAGGGGAAGAAGTCGCGAGCGATGATATGAGAGAGGGCAGCTGTATATTCGTCTTCTTCGAGGATTTCTTGTCGGTTCAAAGATTTTTCTGCGGGTGTTGAAGGTGGCCCTGCTTCCGGCTTGGTGGACATGATGGCTCAACCTGTCTGATGTACATAGCCACCACTGGCACCCAGGACGTCTGTACACCTCCCGTCAAACACTTAGTTTCCACTGACAAGTTACAAAGTGAAGGTCAACAAGCGCTAAGCTCCTCGTCCTCGTCTTCATTGCCTGACGAGCTGCATTTTTGACCTAGGTTGTCGATGACGGCCACCAGTTATCAATCGCTCAGTGTCTTGGCCTGGATGAGAAACCTAAAGATAACTCAACGTTTAACTTGCATCTTGGGGAACGACAGCACGAGCCACTCAGATGCCAACAAGATCACGACACGCATCGGCCATACATCCACGGTGGACCGTGACCCTAATGAATATACGAGAAACCCAGCCTCGACCGATCGTCAGTGCTCTCG
>JBBPMW010001144.1:0-11567 GCA_038090535.1 Tylopilus alboater | reverse complement strand
GTCTGGGCGAGCTGTTCCGGGTAATGTTCGTGTGTTGTTAACACACCACCACGTCTCTAAACTGCTTGCGGTTGCCCAGAAAAGGAAAAAGAAAGCCGCCACTGCGAGCGCAATGCGGCGCAGAAGAGTCGAATAGGTGATCCTGATAATTGAAAAAATGAGACTCATGCGCACGGACCTGGTGATGAAGAGTGGATCATTGAAGTGTCAAACAAAGCATTATATACGAGCTATGGATGTACGTACCATTCGACACTCGTGAACATGTATGCATTGATCCTGCCAGCGACGAGGATTGTTTCATAATTATCTGCGACCGGGTCAGTACGTAGCGTCAGGCTTACTGGACTGGAAACACTCACTAGTGCCAGAGACACCAAACTTCGTGATGATGGATACTACTGTGCAAAGTGAGGCAACTGCTGCCCACATGTCTTCCCACCAGAATCGTTGTATCTTTAGGCGAAAACCCAGCCGAAAAAATGTGAGGATTACTGCCAGGCATTGGACGACGCCGAATGCAACTGAGATGAGACCGAGAGGTTTCAGCGTGAGTTTAGGATACGATTTGATGAGCACTCACTTGAAATAGCTGAATAATTGACTGGCATGACTGATCACTGAAAGGCGTTTCGTTCGTAGGGCCCACTAGTAGTATAAATCCCCAAGCGGAGATAAACTTGGGTCCTCGTACAACTTAAATTTCGGACATCCAGTAATCTAGCCTGAGGGTCAACAGCCAGCTGACGCGCGTCACATGCTGGGTCGCATCTTTTTGCGAGTAAGATGAGAAAATTCTTCCGTGAATCCCGCAAATGTATCATGTCATCGCTTGAAAGATCTTCGAAACCTGTACCTATGTAAAATTAATTAAGTACCATTGAGAGGACGAGCAGTGACAAAAGGGAACCACTTGCTGGTGGTCGGGGACTGAATCCGTTCCTATGTTCCACTGCTAGATGAGAAGAAAACCCGAAATCCTCTACTAGCCGTTGGGCGTGCCAAGTCAAAGTAACGCCACTGGCAGGAACGCGCGTGATTCTGAAATGAGGAATGATGTGGCTCGACCCTTGGAACAGACAGATCCGGCGGGCAGTGGCGCTCGAGTTCCGAATTCGTCGGCCAAGTTCGCCTTCGCCTCTCATTGGCCTGTCAATGAGCAATCGATTTCTTACAGCACGACCTACTAAGGGTACTTTCAAATGGGGTTGTATGGCCGTTTCTCTGGTACGTTTGCTGACGAGTATTCGTTACATGTGCATAGGGTTGGAACCACACCCGCAGCCCGACTCGAGGTCGGCAAGAACCGAAAACAATTCCCCTGAGGACCAACTGCATGAATCAAAAGAGTATCGACAATAGATATGAGCTTGCTGCGCAGGAATACTCAGACGGATTTCAGGAAGTCTGAGCCACTGTTGAAGACTTGAAGTTGAAGAAACGTCGTGTTAGAAACCCAATTCAAGACGTCAAGTAGCTAGGTGTTGAGGACATCTGTAGTATACTGGTTAGCCACTCAGCGGTCGACTATCACTGGCTAACCGTGGCTAACCACTTCGCCGCACCAATGGAGGAGGGGTTGGGGTACAGGAGCGCCGTACGTCCGAATCAGGTTGTCCCACCATTCCTGGTTATTGCAGACTCGGAGTTCGACTGCCTCAAAGGCTCAGCTTCTCACTCACACTTTACAGTTTCAAAGTCCCTGGCGGGATCGCTCCACCCGAACATTTATAGACCTACATGGATGAATGGAAGTTGCTATCTCGAAGACGCCCAACGGCTTCATGCAGCGCTCGTGCAGCCTCCCGATAACCCGGCCTCGTGCCGTTCTGAAATAAATGCTCGTATACGTCCCTTGCCACATCAGGCGCAAGCCTGTCGCTGATCGACCACGTTGTACCAATAACTCCCCCGTAACCCGCAAACAACATCCCCGCTGCGATATGGATGGCCTCGTCAGGGAGACGCTCGTGACCGTCGCTGTCTGACATGCGAAGAAAAAGGCCAGTCCACCGTGAGGACGGGACAGCGAGATGATGTCATGCAACTTCAAGCAGCGTCGATCGGCAAGACAAAGTTCACTATCCGCGCCACCCTGGACTCCGTGGCATGCAAAATGGACCCAGTCTCCTTCATCAAGGCGAGTACTTCCTCCACCGTTCCGACAGAGGATTCCAGGAGAGTAGTGCATGCTGAAGGTGAATTCCTAATCGTTTCCTTGATGTATTCTAATTCGGTGGTAACACCTGGAAGGTAGGATAGGCCATCTGAGGGTGGTTGGCGGACAGCAAGAAAGCGGAGATCGCCGCTAGTTACTGCAGCGGGATAGCGTGACTGTGCAAGAAAGGCCAGTGTAGGGATGTATGACGAGATGACCAAGTCAAATACTTTATGCCCAGGTTGCGAATACTTGATGTCATAGAAACCAGCTGCATGGAGAGGAAGGGACATGAAAGGGCCAGTCGGACACCAAAAAATGCGTGATAGGTCTCCAGGTGTCTGTTCGGAGACACGAATGAATGGGTCAGGAGGAATCGTTCGAAGCCTGGCAACCCTCCTGGAGCGGTTTATCTCGCTCGACTGCGGGTGTAGGGTGTCTGTCAGACTCTGACAGTCTTTTCAAGATTCCGTCGCATGATGCGCCGCAGTCGATTCCGAGAATGTGAACTTTTCGCGAGTAACACTAGCATGCTCTAATGCGGCAGACAAATTGAGAAATTTATATACGAACATGATCTGGATGGGTAGACGACAATTCTTCGTAAGAGCTGCGGAGCAAGCCCAGTGCACGGCGGCTTTTAAGTAAGTCCAAAATCCTCAGTGATGCATTACCCCTGGAGCGACCTCTCTCCGAGCAGTGCCGGTGCTATCTTTGTAGAACAGAATGCCGTCCGTATCTTCGACAAATACGCACTCAACAAAAGAACGCCACAAAGCCCGCCATACGCCAGTTGTGTCGTAAGAATACGCTTTCCCAAGAAGAGGTCGAATGGCAGCATGCACCTCGGGCAGGTTATCTATGCGAGTTTTTTTTAGAGCAATTGTCAGTACGATTCACGGATGAATGTGACAAGTGCCTGCCACGCACAAAATGGAACCTATCAAACAAAAATAGTCAACGAATGTATTTCGACAGTTCGGCTCATTGATTGCTTACGGTGGAAAAAAGGTGATGAGCTGTATGATAGCGGTTAACCCCGAGTAAGAAAAAGCTGTCGACGAAACCTAAGAACGGCTGCAGTATCCGCTCAGTCTCTCATCAGAATGAGCTTGCCAACTGGGCCTACCCGGTCAACTGTTGTTAGAGCTCCCCTTTGCCAGGTCCATTCCCCCTTCCTGTAGTGCGGGATGGTGGAGCAGCTGTGCTGTAGCTGCAAAAAAAAATGAATTCGCTAAGATGGCTCCGCGACGCATATTGGAGACCTACAAATGACATTGTGACCACCCTAGTGGCCAAGTCAGGATCGAGTAAAGGCAATGCGCAGGTACACGTACCAGTGGTTCACCCAGCACCAGGGAATCACATACAGCGCCACTACATTGGTGAGGGAAGTCGCCATCGTCCAAATTACCAATAAGCAGAACATTACTACCAGACCAATATTCGAGACAATCACGGCATTCCGATCCATATCTTTGAAAAGAGCAGAGGACGGCTTCCAGTGCTATTTTACCCGTGAGAGTGGCAAACTGGAGATGAGTGATCAACACACGTTTGTACCTTTTGGGTAGCGTTTGCCACCCATCTGATTCCAACTACGTCCCTAAGTTAGACCATCAATCATGATAACCATTTCGAAGGGTACATACGTGAGGTAGGTATCTGTAAAGTATCACGATAAGCCCTCATTTTTCAGATCCGAAAAGCGCCACTTACGATGACCAAAAATCTGCATCACAAGAACCCGAGCCAGGGTGTACAAGGGAGACTCGGAAAGTATTTCATCATAGTCGTGTTTCTGAGCGACCTCCTTCGGAGGTAACTTCATTTCGGATCGTAAGTATGGCACAAAGACCTCGTCCATTTCCACCATGCCAGTCTTCTTGTGGTGGTGGAGATGAGTGATCCTCCAAGAGAAATATGGCAAAAATATGAAACTATGGCACAGAAAACCGATGGTATGATTGATGTACAAGTTCTCGGATATGTTATTATGGCCGGCCTGTATAATGGTCAGCGGTCTGCCACGACCTATGAAATCGGATATACCTCATGTCCTTGTAGTTTGTCAGTACTCCAATAACAGTTTACAGCTAACGACATGCAGGCTTACCGAGAACCCACATGCCAGACCATGCTAGTCCCTGCCACCACCAGTACGTGCACCAAAGTGTCCAGTAGACAATGGATTTGGTCCATGGACCACCGGGCACCATGCTGGTGAGACCATCTATGTTTGCACCGAAAACGTATAGGGCCAGAGGTATAAGGAAAACAGGGAGAATATGAAGCAAAGCTTGACTTGTTCTTCTCTCGAAGAGGTGCTTTGGGATGGCAGCACGCAGAGCGTTCATATTCACGTCGGGAGGAGTGAACGGCTCCCCGACACGTGATAGGTATTCGGGACCATCAGCAAGAAATTTTGGAGACATGTTGCAGATGCAAATGATCACCGGCCGTTAGTGATCCTTTATACTCCGCGGGGGATATTTTGTTGCAAATGCAGTATACATTGCATTCCCACTGAAATACAAAAGATTTTTCAGTGTGTGCACGCGGACAGCCCATAATGGCATAGGCCCATAGATCTGCGAACTTGAACCTAGTCGAGGAGGGAGGACCGAGGAAGGACCTCTCCATTTGGAAGTACCTTTGGTAACCCGTGTTGTAAGACACCCTTTGGGATCGTTTAGCCTTGGTTTAGCTGCTCACCAGCACCAGTCAATGTGTCATAAGCGGGTAATGGCCGGGCCGCCACAACACGTTCGCCGCATGCACCACACGTAAGCCGTTGTAAGTTGCCAAAACTCTACCGACTGATTTCATTTCAGTCCTTTTGCGGATTAGAATGGTCTTGCTGGCCGAACAGCTCCGAGTCTATCTCGGCAACTGGAAAGCCTGAGGGCATGGTATGTAAACTGAGGTGAGGCGCCCTCCAATGGGTGACTTATCGCCCTCAGTCGGCACCCATACCATCCGTATCCTCCTCTACTATGAGCCAAACCGCCTTGAATTTCAAGGTCTTCTCAAAAAATTATGTATTTGATCCTCGTCCCCACTTACCTTTCCAGATTAGCGCCAAACGCTACTGGACCGACTCGGAATCGGGGGGGTGTGCAAACGCAAATACGAACCTAGACCTGGATGATGGCAAGAAACAAGGAGAAGCGCTGACACTCATATTTGCGCACGCAAACGGGTTCCACAAGGAGCACTGGGAGCCAATCATCCACCGCCTATTCGAGCAACAACGGGCACCTGGAAGGTGTCCTTTCCAAATCCAGGACATGTGGGCCCTTGACGCGCCGAACCAAGGTGATGCAGCAGTGTTGAACGAGGAGGTGCTTGCCTGGGGACACAGTGTATGTACGTCGTGCATGTGCATCCGACATGCATTCTTGATGCTGATCGACAACTCGGATTCTTCCTGCTTCGATGTCGGTGCGTACTTCCAGCGTCATGGGAAGACCATGCACGATGTATGCACGCATTTCTGGCTGGGCTAGGGAGTGGTGTGGACGTCGACTTTTCGAAGCGTAACTTGGTGGCAGTGGGGCATTCTATGGGAGCCACTACAGTGTGAGTCTAGTGACATTATTGTCTTGCATGATTGTTGCTCATCTATTGACCATTTTCAAGAATGCTATCTACGACCTTTTTTCCGCTGATCAAATTCTTCTCCATGCACCTGATTGAACCATTCATTATGGGCAATTACGCAGCTGAATTTCCTTCGCACCTCGGTGATTGTGCAGAAAGAAGGAGAGACACTTGGGAAAGCGCACAACATGCTTATAAGGCATTGAAGAGCAGGCCCGTGTCGCAGAAATGGGATGACCGCATCCTGAGGATATACGTGGTAAGCCCGATTCTGACGTCTCTCTGACAGAGGAGTAAGCGAGAGTCTCATGCGAACAGGAACATGGTCTTCGCTCATTACCGACCGCCGAATACCCTGATCGGAAAGATGGCGTGACGCTGAAGTGTACGAGGAAACAGGAGGCTGTACGTTAGTCTCTAATCCCAGGGCGACAAGATATTAATTGCATTGCTGTAGGCTGTCTACCGGGATCCCCGATCATTTACCGTTACATACCGATTCTTGCCCTATATGTTGAAAAAGATCCCCACGCACATCACATACGGTGAGGCTGCAGACGTGCTGTGAGTGCGGACGTTTCATGCAACGACACAAACCGACAAATGACGAATCCACAGCAGGGCTGAATGGCGTCATGATGTGTTGAACAATGCGTCTGGGGGTATAGAAAAATTTGCCAGCACCACTTTGATACCGGGGGCGGGACATCTTGTGCGTGTTTAGAGTTTTCAGTCTGCATCGGTGCTTTGTTGATCAGCAACCGCAGATTGTTCAAACCCATCCCGATGTGGTTGCAATTGTTATCTGGAAGTCGCTCCTACAAACTCATTCGAGCGGTCAAATCCGCAACGTTGCGGTATCAGCGAGACTATAGGCCATCCATTGAGCGTGGTACCGTTGGCTGCCCAGACAGATAGGATAATACGAAGGAGGTACTTACTGTAGCCGACGTAACCCAGAATCTAGAGTTTAGATTGGTTGACTTGCACCACTGTGCTACTAGAACGTTCACGCACCGTTAACTTGCCAAGCGTTTGACAACTCCTCGAACTCACGTACCCCAAGACTCAACTTGACCACGATCACGAATCTTCCAAACCCACTGTTCTCCGAGACTTTGAAAATACCGACTATTTCAGAAACAAATTCAAAGCCTTTGAGTTTTAGGCATCGGGAATGGAGCCTTGGAGACCGTGGATTTAATTACATCAACTTTTCAGTAGAAATACGCGTCCTCTCGAAGAGGTTTGCACCTATATCTAATATCTATAGACCTCAACTGGCGATGGAAGTGACTGAAATAGAACCGGCCGGATCGATCTCGGTCCCATGGAAAGCACGACGAGCATGCTTCTTTTGCGGTCGATTTTTTTACTAAGTTTGGTTATATGGGTTCGGGGCACCGCTACGTCGTATCGCTTGTAGGTCGTAGATAAGAAAAGGTTTTCATCTCCGAACAGATGGCAGCAGCGGCCTTCTTGGCCTGGGGAGCGGGCTAGGTCACGGCAGAAGTGGGGTGGGTCCCATTTCCGACGATGGAATCAGTGCTGCGCGTATGCTGGCGACCTCGTTTCTTCGATGGCGTCGTAGGCGGGGCGTGATCAGTTGTAGCGGGGCTAACCTCGGGAAGGAACAGCCTGAGGGCAGTGTCGTTATGAGAACGCGATCGACGACCATGACCAACACGGGTGAGCGCCTGAGATCATGTGTTTTTCTCCCTCTCCTCCATAAACATCACATATTCATGCCACCGGGAGGCAGGGACGACGACCATGAGGAGGAAACATTTGATTTTGAAGACGGGTTTTGAAGTCTTGCGGCGTCGATAAGTTAACCTAACCCGGGCCCAGCGTCTCGAACAACAAATTCGGATTCGCGCCGGGGAAATGGTGTACCCGAACTGTTCCACGAAAAGGGTAATACTGTACAGTACTGGCGGTTTCAAGGTATGTTTCTCACTCCTTGACTTTCATACGCTCGGGCACGTTGCGGCCGATAGGAATGTCATGTGGGAATATTTTGCCCTTTGCGAGCCAGAACTCATCCGTCAGCATAAAGCCCGCCATTTGGGCTTCAACGTCGGTTTTGGGCAGCCGGAATTAACGATATATGGGCAGTCGACCAACACGACAAGTGGCAGCGGTTTGTTCTCGCTCTCCACACAGGTCGAGCCGTTCTCGGGCAAAATTTTACGGATGAATGTGTGGCACTCGAACCGAAACCCACAGCTTATTACCTCAAAGCTGTCGAGAAACTTGGCTGTAAGTCGATTGCATACCATTCACAGCCCCGGATCTAACATCAAGTAGTTGATCCATTGGTCACACAGAGCCATCCCGGAACAGTACATACGATTCTCTACTTGGTAGTGTCCGTACAGCAACGTGCTTGCCAGATGTGTCACTGATCTGAATGCATGCGGGAAACAGAAGAGTGTTGCGCAACAAAATATGAAAGGGTTAGGGTAGTTTTATCTCACGGACTACCCTTAATCTCACCTTTTTGCTAGCCGTCGTCTAATCGCAGCTCTCAAACGGCGTGGTACTACTACAGTGTCAAACAATAACGTTACAATACTGCTTTGCAGATATTAGTACGTTCTCTCGGGGTGATCTCCCCTCTAGTACCACACGCCATTCTTCCAGCTCGCTCAGTTATAAAGGGCCCTTGCTATGAGCGTCCCAAAATTTCGCCAATCATCGCAAGTAACCCACCGCGTCTTTCGTCAACCATGGCTTCCATGGCTTTCAATTTCCCCCCTCTCGATCACTCCCTCCTGTTCCCTGACTTGGTTAACTTTCATATGGAAAAAAATTACTCTATTCCAATCTTTGTTTACACGGATGAGAGCACTCCAGATACAATAGCTGAAATCTCGTTTCTCGAATTCGGTCGAGCCTCTCACCGAATCGCACATGCTCTTCGTCCCTCCCGCCAAGGTCCCGACGGAGAAGTCGTCATGGTTATTGCCAATACGGATGCATTACTCCACCATGCCGTTGTCGCGGGCTTGTCAATCGCCGGATGGGTTGTACGTCCAGGTCTATATCTGTTTGGTCCCGTTCTCACATTTTAATCTAGCCATTCCCGGTATCTCCCCGGAACTCTGCGGCGGCAGTTGTTAATATGATGAAAAAGACCAATTGCACACGCATCGTAACCCTTGATCACGCTCACAGAGTACTCATCGATGGTGTCCGATGCGAAATTGACGGCGCGCCATTGACTGTTTATGAAGTTCCCACTTTCCGCTATGCTTTTCCAAAGCTTGCGCAGGAGGTCGCGGCAGATCCTTTTACTCCATACCCTCCTCTCCTGAAACGTCCAGACTTGGATTCTCCCGCTATCTACCTTCATTCCTCGGGTAGCACTGGATTCCCTAAAGCTATTGCTCATAGCCACAGAATTCAAATCCAATGGTTGGCACAGCGTATGTTACCATGCACTGTTTTACGATACACTTGCTCATTACTTGTAGCATATATCCGCGTATATGCTGATTTTGCTCCACCTCGTCGGGTTGGTGCCATGGTGCTGCCCCCATTCCATGCCTTTGGTATCGTCACCGAGCTTTATGTACCGATCGCGTGTCTTGTCACTGCCGTGGTCTACCCCCCGCGTACGCACAACGACCCACTCGCCCAACCAGTGATACCGACAAGCGACAACATGATTGAACAACTCAAGCAGACAGAATGTAATGTACTCATGACGGTTCCAACATTCCTCGAGCAGATGGTCACCTCAGATGAAGCTCTCGAAGTGCTGAAGAAGGTGGATTGTGTCGTACGTGCAACCCGACGTGATTTACCTTTCCCAGGCTCAGTATCTCCAGATGTGTGGTGGTGGCCCTCTACCAGTCAAGGTTGGTCAAAAGTTGTGGGCTGCTGGGGTACACATTGCCAGCGGTTATGGCGGGACAGAATTCGGAGTCCCCGTGGCAACGACCAGCAAGGAGGATATCGCAGACGGTGATTGGATGTGGATGCGTTTCTCAGAAGATCAGAAACTCAGGTGGGTCCCACAAGGAGACGATACATACGAGCTGCAAATCTTGGTACGAGAATTTTCACGCCTGCGTGGAAGTGCTAACAAGGTCGATCAGTCGACAGAAGATCACCAGATGGCGGTAGAGAATTTATCTGATGTGAAGGGATACTCCACTTCGGATGTCTTTGTGAAACATCCAACCAAGAACATGTGGAAGGTGTAAGTTGCTCAGTTGGTGACACCAAAGGTGGTATTCATACTTCTGTTCCTCGGCGACAGTGTTGGAAGGGCCGACGATGTGATCATTCTTGCTTCCGGAGAGAAGACAGTTCCTGCTCCAATGGAGAGCATCATTGCGTCTTCCCCGCTAGTGCGAGGCGTTGTGATGTTCGGACGGGAACGAAACCAAGTCGGTGTTCTCATCGAGCCTCGACAGGCTATCTCTGTCAACGACGAGAAAGCTGTCACCGAGTTTAGAAATCAAATCTGGCATGTCCTTCACTTATAACTTGGCAAACACGTTGACTCAAATGAAACAAAGGCCTGTGATCGAAGAGGCCAACAGGCCGTCGCCTGCATTCAGTCGTATCTTCAAGGAGATGATTCTGATTACGAGTGAGGACAAGCCTATGTTACGTGCTCCCAAGGGTACCGTTCAACGCAAAGGGACTCTGAATGCGTACGAAGCAGAGATCAACGCATTGTGAGTGATTAAATGACATGTGTGCGGACATGGATCTCAGACTGGTCAAGGTATGATACTGTCAAAGCAAGTGCGGAAGCTCCAGATGGCTTGGCCGGACCGTCAGCGTGGACAAGCGATGTGCTTGAAGATTGGCTTCTGGAACATGCTCGTGTCATCAGCCCCAGCGGTTCTATTGACCCCCGTACTGACCTGTTTGCTCAAGGCTTTGATAGGTGCGTGGTCTCGTAAGATAAAGAACTTGAAATGGTCACTCACAACGCGCTGTTGTTTCACAGTTTGAGCGTCACATATCTGCGAAACAGGATATTGGGCGCTGTACGAAAATCGTCGGACTCAGAGATCAGGAAGGCTGCTGCTCATATCCCTTCCAACATCATCTTTGAAAACCCGACCGTTCACCAGCTCAGTGCACGCATCGCTACTCTCGTCAACGACGACGGTGCTGGTCGTGGGATAGACTTCATCGAGCAACATAAGCAAGCGATCAATGCGATGATCGAGAAGTACTCCGTAGGCTTAGGAGGGCCTGTCGATGGTGTGTTGCCCGTTACGCAGCTGATGTCGCCTGTCGTTGTACTGCTCACTGGATCCACCGGGGGTCTCGGATCATTCTTACTCTCCGAGCTTCTCAAAAACCCTGCAGTTCAGCGAATCTATGCTTTCAATCGACCTTCCTCTACGAAATCGATCGCGGAACGCCAAAAGTCGGCTTTCAACGACAGGGGACTTCAGATCGACCTGTTGGACTCCGACAAGCTTGTCTACGTCGAAGCCGACGCGTCTCTGCAGAAATGTGGCCTTTCTTCAGCTCAGTATGAAGAGGTAGGGTCGACCTTTAGTTTTGCGCAAGATACATTGACTGAGACATGATCTACAGATCCGGAAATCGGTCACATTGATCATACACAACGCATGGCGTCTCGACTTTAACTTGACGATATCTTCCTTTGAGGACAGCATTCGGGCGTCGCGGAACCTGATATACCTGGGTTTAGATTCACCCCAGAAGCAGAACCTCCGTTTCTTGTTCACGTCTTCAATCGGATCTGCGCAGGGTTGGGATAACTTGAAAGGTGCTTTCCCAGAGGAAGTCCAACTCGACCCTTCTG